>JAUESO010000364.1:0-80334 GCA_030914385.1 Drosophila antonietae
TCTGGACACTAGGTCCGCTTGTTTTTTCAAAAGTGATATAATTTTCTCTGACAGCATCTTGTCTTGTTATCTTAGTTGTAAAAACAAAATAAATAAAATGACGACTTATCTTAATCTTCTTGCTTCAGTCTTCTCTGAAGGGTGGCTCTCCGTGATCGTTTGGAACCCCGTTGTCTTCTCAATGGTTCCTGCGTCGTTAATTGCTGCTGTTGTTGTTTATTTTTTGTGTCCGCTTTTTTTTTGCGGTTTCACTAGTTTTCAAAAAAAATTGTGTTTTTTTTTTTTTTTTTGTACTTTTTTATTTTTTGATGTTTTTTTTGCACTTATTAAATTTGTCTTTTTGGACTCATGAAGGTGTCCGTTCCCTTTTTATTTTTGGGATTCGGACTTAATCGTACTACAATTATTATTTATTTTTGATTTGAGCACTTTTTTTTTTTTTGTCCTATTTGGACTTATTAAAGTTGTCCGTTCCTTTTTGTTTTCTAGGATACGGACTTAATAGCACTACAAATTTTAATTATTTTTTAGCACTTTTTTTTTTTATGTCCTATTTGGACTTATTAAAGTTGTCCGTTCCCTTTTTATACCCTGAACCCATTGAAAATGGGAATTCAGGGTATAATGGTTTTGTGAAAATGTATGTAACAGGCAGAAGGAGACGTCGCAGACCCCATAAAGTATATATATTCTTGATCAGCATCGAAAAATAAGTTGATCTAGCCCTGTCCGTCTGTCCGTCCGTCTGTCCGTCTGTCCGTCTGTCCGTCCGTCCGTCTGTCCGTCTGTATGAACGTCGAGATTTCGGAAACTACAAAAGCTAGAGAGGTGAAATTTCACATGAACACTCATATGTTAGCTACGCAGTACGAGTTTATTTTGTTTTTTCGATAACTCATACCATTTCCAAATTATCGATAAAAAATCGAAAATTCGTTTACATTTTTAAAGTTTTTTGAGCATAACTTCTACACCGTTTTAGCTAAAGACTTCAAATTTGTTTATTTAGATAGATATTATGGATACGCAGATTATGTAGTTTTCAGATTTTGGATGCCACGCCCCCTTCGCCCCCAATTTTGAAAAAACGCATTTCAAATACTAGAGACTTGCAATTTGGCACATAGATAGATTTAAATACTCATAATCTACTCTGAAAATTTCATGAAGATCGTCTGTCTAGAAATGGAGTTATAAGCGTCCAAAGTTCAGCCCAACCCACCCCCAAGCCACGGCATCAACTGCGCAATTAGCAGAGCGCGCGCTATAAGTGCGTAAAGAAGAAGAGTATCACTTTTTTTTGCAGGGTTCAGGGTATCTCGTTGTCGAGCCGTCTCGACTAGAGCCTTCTTACTTGTTATTTTTGGCATACGGACTTAATCGCACTATAACTTTTCTTTTTTTAAAGTTCAGCACTTTTTTGTATATATATTCTGTCTCTTACCTCTGGTGGGGGAGAACAGAGCAATATAACAAAATTTTTGTTGTCTTTTGCTGAGGTTTTTGTACTAACTCACAGCACAAAGACGCTGGTTCCTTCTCTGTGTCTCTTACCACTGCACACTGGGCAAAATTGCCAAAAAAGTGGCATAAAGTCTAATATTGCACATAGCGAACTGAAACTTGGCATATTTTATAAATATACCACTCTAAATATAAAAACAAAGTTTTAAGTCATTTGACCACTCCTCCAAAAATAGCCCATATAGGGCCACACTGCGTATACGTGATCACTATTGAACTATATGTAAAAAAGCTGAGCTGCAAATGCAAAGTACCGCAAGAGCCGCAAAAAGCCGCAAACGGTGTTGTTACTAACTTTTAGTACACACTTTCTACTTTATTTTGATGTATAGTATATAACGCACAAACACGCAGAAGGTAAAGTTTTACTCCACACAAGATGAACACTTTGGATGGGTTTTCTATCATTATGGACAATACAAAACAATAAACATATAGAACATAAAAAAAAATGAACACAAAATGCTTTTTTTATTCATTCTACATACCCAGGCCTTCAAAATCCATTTTTCACAATATTTTATTTTTGCGATTTGTACATTTGCCAAGCAGTCAAAGTGAATAAAAATTTCCCACCAATTTTGTCACCAAAATCAGCTGACTAATCAGTTGACTTTGAAACTTGATTATAATGAAAGTATTACATTTTTAGCAAAAACATTGTTGGATTTTTCATATATAGGGTTTCTACTTTGAATATAATAAAACAGAATTCATTTTTGGTTCCATACAATTTTGGACTTTATGCCACTTATTTGGCAATTTTTCCCAGTGTGCAATGGCGGGTTTTCATATGGTCCTTTTAACAGTTTGGAATTCAATGACATTGTGTACAGCGAAATGTGGTAGGTACCATGTTCTTGTACCAATCTTTTTTGCATCTTCGATTGACATTTTTACCGCATACCCCTTTTTGACAAATTCCATAAGTGCTGCATCATAGTCCGCGAATTTCCCGTTACGCTCCAATTTGTATTCTACTACTTTCAACCTTTTTAATGCTGCGTTATAGCTATCCGGAAAATGTACATCATCTTCAGACCATATAAGTCCAGTTTCGTAAGCTCCTTCAATCCGCTTTGTAGTTTCCATCAATATTTTTCGAGCACGCTGATCATATACAGATTCCAAGGGCTTTCCGATGGATTTTACTCCAAAATTTTCTGTTGAAAAATAGTCAGACATAAGTTTATGCAATTCTGACTCCTCAGTATTTTCATTAACATGTGTATGAAATACGACTGACATCAATGGAAACGAGACTTGTTTCTGTGATCCCAGTGACCCATATACAAGCCATCCTAATTTCGTTTTTGCTGCTAATAAGTTACTATCCAAATTGATGCTTCTCAATGTTGATCCCAGATGACAATTATTTATGCCAATTAACATTGTAGGATCTGCATTCATATATCCGTCCAATGGGATATTTCTTAGTTGCCTGTATTTACTTTTTAATTCTTGTAGATCTACTGTCTGTAGTGGTAGTTTCAAGTCTGGAACTGTGTTTGCTTTAAGACTCATCCATTTTCCATTCCCACCTGGGTTTCTTACTCTCAAGTTACCGCTCATAGTCTTTACATTAGACGCATGACTACCAATCCAGTTGAGCGTAAGATCAGACATTTTCTGATTCACGCCTAACTGACACGCTAGCTTCTGATTTACGAGTGATGCTGAAGATCCCTCGTCTATAAATGCATATGTCGTCGTTATCAAATTATTTGGACCAATGACCTCAACTGGCAAAACCTTAAATAACAATCTTGAGACTCCATTGTCAAGCTTATTTATGGCTGCCTCTGCCGTGTTATTTGTTGAAATCCCATTCTGCATGTCATAATGCAGTGACTTATGGTGTAGTTTTTTACAACCTGTAATGTTTGATTGAAAACACATAGAGCTTCTGCTCAGTTTAGCTGTAGGATTGATAATGAATCTTTATTTCGAAGAATATATCGTCTTAGGCTAATTACATTATTTGTATATAAAGAGTTCTGTCACTGAGTGCAGCGACAGAGCGGGAGAGCGTAGTATGCTTATATATGTATATATGTATGTATATGCATAGGGCATATACATACGGCATGTACTTTAGGCATGCGGCAAAATGCAGACGCGGCATATCTCGCGCTGCCGGTCAGTCACATATAAGTGGCTGATCGTATTTCAATTATTATGCTCGATATGTATATTTATGCATAGCGACAAAGTGTCACTATGTGCGCATGTAGTATACACTATCATGCACTGAGCATATGACGCATTTATATGTAGAATACTCTACATTGCGTCGGGTATTATTATTATGTTATTAAACATACTACACCTCCCCTTTTTAAAGAAATGACGTAATATATGTAGTCATTTAATTTTAGTGTTGATTTTAAAGAAATTAATATTAATTTTTGTTTCTTATTGTTATTTTGTTGTTATTTTCTAAATATATATTATTTTTGTTTAATTATTTATTTGTATGAGAAGAAAAAGTTTTGTTTTTACTTGAAAAGGTTGATCAGTCCTATTCATGCATTCTTTCAGATATAAAATTCTTTTAAGCTATCTTTATGTACTTATTGTTTTTCAATCGAGCATTTGTGCTCATTGATAAATTGTATGTTATTATTTAAATTTTTTTTTTCTATCTTGGTCGACTAAAAATAGTTTTTCTTTTCTGTTAAAGTGTATGAACTGATTTGGTAATTTTCCAAATACGAGTTCATATGGACAATATTGTTGTTGTGTTGATACATTACGTGAAATATTGTATCCAAACGTTACAATCAGTTTTGTGCGCAGAAATGTATGAACGAACATATTCATTAAATGTTCTGCGACTTTTCTCTAGTGTCCCTAAGGTCTGATGATGGTGTGCAGTAGACTTTTTATTGTCTATTTCAAATATTTGCACAAGTCATTTATAACGGAATTCTTATATTCTGTTTCCATGTCCGTAATGAACGTCTTCATTGGATCGTACTTCAGAATAAAAGATTCAATACAGCTTTTATTGTTATTGGGGTCTTTATTCATGCTGTTATTTTGATTTTAGGCATTTTAGACATTTCTTATTGTACTTTTTGATATGACGTGTCATATTTTTTCCAATAGTAGTGTCTTTGTACTTTGGCCAATGTTTTATTTATGCCTGTATGACCTCCTTAAATATGATCATCATGGGGTGTAAACAGTTTTGCTTCTTTTTCTTCATCATCTTGGATGAGGGTCACCGGCTTGAGTAGCGCTACTCTTAATAATTTTATTATTTTATTGCCCATTTTAAAAGTATCTATTGAACTAATTCAAAGATCTTTTTGCACGGTGCCACTTTGAGTTGGCTAATTTAGATACACCGGCTTGCCAATCAAGCCTTTGGAAAACTGACCTAAGTCGAGAATTCCATTGGAGTATAAACCGCTAACATCAATTCTTGCGATTATCTTCTTTCCATGCTTGGAAATGACTTCGTATACGTTGGGCTTAGAAGCTTTGTCAAGAGTTTGCTTAGGCAAATCTACTTGAACTTTTCTTGCGCAGGAGTTTTTCTGTTTACTTGTCATGACTTTAATATGCATGTCTTTTAGGTCGGATATTGTAATCCGGGATGTGGCGTCTGCCACAAAATTATCTATCAGGTATTGGAATGCTTTTTCGCATTCCTCTGTCTATTCAAATGGAACATTCTGTTTACATAATCAGATTATGTGCCGGGAATGTTCGGCGAAATTTTGTTTAAAGCGTCTATAATAATACAAAATGTAACCAATCTCCTAGCGCTGTCTGCGTCTGTAGGGACAGGATAATTATTGGTAATATTCCTTGATCTGTGCATTTGTGACTTAGGAATGTCACTTCATGCATAAAATGTCCCAAAAGGTAATCGCGTAAGGCGATATGAGCCATTGCTCGTTGAAAAGACATTAACATTTTTTATTTGGAATTCAAGTGTTTTCTCAAATGGAAATTTTAAATTGAATTCTTTCTGTTTGTACTTCTCGATATTTAAACTGTATGTCCGTTTTTGTAATGATATTAAAAAAAATTTTATTTTTTATTTTTATTTTTAATTCATTGTTTTTTGATAATTTTTTTTCTATGCGATCAACGTAGTGATCTTCCTGGCTAGTAGTTGTATGGCTTTACGGGCCATACGCTAGACCGGGCAGAAAAGGTTCCGCTCAGTTTAACAAAGGTTTCTTAATATATATATTATGCAACGCAGTGCATCGTAAAATTATAAAAAAAAAATTTTTGTTGTGCGTTCTTGGTAACGCTGTCGGTCGCTGGGCCGTTGGTGCTGGATGTGGAGGTAACGTTCTGTTCCATCGACGGTGTAAAAGGCGGCCTGCCTTTCACACTTAGTTTCTGCTGCTGCTGCTGCTGCTGTTGTCCGGGGCCTATGAGCTCAGGCGATACCGGTGCTGGTCGCACAGGTTGTTGCTTCTTGTTGATTGTATTACAGCTACAATAATGTTGTTGTTGTTGTTGTCGCTTTTTCTTTGTGGTTGTTTCAAATGCTTGCGGATTGCCTTCTTGATCATGTGGTACAGATCCTCGGGGATGTCGGGCTTAAGACCCACCGATTTCATAATGCGGTGGATTTCGTTGTCATTCACAAAGCGAACCTGGGTTATACCATGGGGATCACGCAGGATGAAGGTGTCGAAGGTGTAAGGCCTTTCTTGCCGAGTTTCCTGATATGCTCCTTTACATCCTCGGCGTTCCGCTTCAGCCATGATGACACTGTGTATTATTGTTGACAAAATTAGGGCTATTTGACGGGGATGGTAGCCAGTGGATCTAGCCCTCGGGCACGGTAGCGGCAACGCGAGGCGCTCCTGTCGCCGTGCCCGAGGAGTTGTTCTTCTGTTGTTTTTAGGTTTTTGATTACTTTTTTTTTTTAAATTCACTTCACATGTTCGTGACACTTGTCACGGTCGCCATGTAATGTTTGATTGAAAACACATAGAGCTTCTGCTCAGTTTAGCTGTAGGATTGATAATGAATCTTTATTTCGAAGAATATATCGTCTTAGGCTAATTACATTATTTGTATATAAAGAGTTCTGCCACTGAGTGCAGCGACAGAGCGGGAGAGCGTAGTATGCTTATATATGTATATATGTATGTATATGCATAGGGCATATACATACGGCATGTACTTTAGGCATGCGGCAAAATGCAGACGCGGCATATCTCGCGCTGCCGGTCAGTCACATATAAGTGGCTGATCGTATTTCAATTATTATGCTCGATATGTATATTTATGCATAGCGACAAAGTGTCACTATGTGCGCATGTAGTATACACTATCATGCACTGAGCATATGACGCATTTATATGTAGAATACTCTACATTGCGTCGGGTATTATTATTATGTTATTAAACATACTACAAACCATCCTGACCACAACTATGTTTCTTTTTGCATGTCGTCAAACTGTGTCCTCTGTTCAAACATCCGAAGCAAACTCTCAGTCGTTTCACCATTGTCCACCTCTCCTTCGTGCTTGCTTTCTCAAACTTGTCACATTTTGGTAGCGTGTGATCTCCCTCACACTAATAGCACTTTATCGGAAAATTGACATGTCTCTCTGACTGTTCAGTAGTTTGATATACTCTCTGAGTATTGTTTCGACCATTCCTAGACTGTGGCTTTTGACTACTTGTCATTGTTGCTGCTCGCGCTACCGATCTTGCCACGATACTGAGCCAATTAGTGAAGTGTCTCAAGTCCGCATATGGACGAATAGCTGCTGCGTAATCTACCCACTGGATCCGCTTCGTCATTGGCAACTTCTCAACGAGTTGCTCCAAAAGTACTGGATTGTGCAAATGCTGGATTGCATTCGCCGATTGTAGACATACTACCAAATTCTCAACTTTAGACGAAAAAGGTACTAACTGCTCCAAATTATTCTCGTTGACCGGACGAATCTCACCAATCACCTCTAATTGGCTTTTTATGAGTAACTCTGGTCGCCCATACGTAAATTGGAGACGCTCTATAATGCGTTCCACATTTATTGGATTAATCAGAAGTCCTTTTACTTCTTCTTTGGCTGATCCCTTCAAGCTCTTCTGCAATCTGAGCAAGTTTTCCAAATTAGGGTATCCATACGCTGCAGAAGATTCCCTAAACATTGTAACAAATATGGGCCAGTCTTCAGCATTTCCCGTAAACTCTGGCAAATCAATTAGCTTATACAGTGGTGAACCATGTGACATACTCATAGGTGTTCTATTCTGTTCATTTCTATTATATATTCTACGGCCCTGCGCAGCCAAATCTACCTGATCGCAACCCTGGAATCCCCCATGCCCCGATACGTTACCATACATGCCGACTGCAACAAACGATTCAGCTGTATTGGGGACTCCACTTCTAGTACCAACGCCATAGGTTCCATAAGTAGTTGGACCATTTCCATGCGAGACGCCATACACGCCTCCTTGATTGGGTATACCGAAGCTCACGTAGCCACCAGTTGGCGCCGCTTGCCGCCCAGTTTCAATTCCAGTTTCTCTTCTTGGCATATCCTGATTGCCACATAAGTCACCCTGTGTGACTCTTTGACCATCCAATTTGGTCACAAGTGCTGCTCCATGTGAGACGCCATACACGCCTCCTTGTGCTGCTCCATGTGAGACGCCATACACGCCTCCAGTATACGCATCCTTCTTGCCATTGCTTTTGTCACGATCATCGTCATTTGTGCTGAGTTCAAGAGTATTGCCAGAACCAATGCCTTCGCTTGCTGATACCACCTCGTGTGCATCCAGTTTCGGTGTAGGCGTGACGTTTACATTTGATGCGGTCCTTGTATCTAAGCCACCAGCATCCATTATTGCAATCATTGGGCCGCCCTTTGCTGCTCCAACTAGTCCATCGCCTTCACAAACTGTCGCCTGCGAAGCTTGTAGTTCCTCTATGCTCTTCTTCATGTTGTTCATCTGTTCAGCTTGACCATGCTGCATCGTAGACACTTGCGTAGTTAATTGCTTTATTTGTTCCAATAAGCTTCTAACCAAATCATTATTATCATTGTTATCTTTTTCATTATTAATAACAATATCATTATTATTCGAATCCATTTCAAATACTTCATTTAACTTTTCATTTGTCTTCTTTTTTTCTTTCTTCTGTTTCTTCGCACTTCTTAACACTGACATCTTGATTTAGCTATATATGCACATACATATAAGACGGTTGCTAAGCCAATACAGACACACATGTACATATATATGTGTGTATCACTGCATTGCTCCGAATTTCACAATTCCATGTAATTGCGATCAACATATCCAAAGAGCGCCAATATCATGATAAAACAAGTAAGAACGTTGCAGTTAGGCGCAACTAACAGCGATATACTTTGTTCCCATAGGTGCATCTTATTTATTTAATAAACATTTAATTAATGAAATATTTCGGCAATTAGAAAACGTTCAGGGCAAGCAACAAACGATTTTCCTACACATACATACAGATTTACACATGTACACACTATACGAGTATACACACAATTTTCTATGTATGCATACAAAAGTTTGCATGCCAGAATATTCTAAGAATTGTGACTGAATTGGGAATTTTTCGATCGTTACTTTAGTTTTGTCAAAAGGCGCTCTAGCAATGTCTTATTTGGTTTTAGTTAACGAAGCGCAGGTCAGGGCAGTGGCGCTGGTGGTAAGCGCTATGCAAGCTATACTTAGGTGCGTGGGTTCGAATCCCGCAGAAAACTTTTTTTTCAAAAAATTATTTTTAAAAATTTTTTTTATATTTTTATATAATTTATAAACATACGCATATGAATTCTTCATTTAAGCAAAAACTAAAACAACTTTTCCGATTTGCCACGCTGTGTGGCAAGCAGTTTTTTTCTATGCATGCATATATGTATGTATGTATGTACACAGATGTTTGTATTTGTGTATACACATCCAAGTGTGTATACATATTGTAAGAAGTGCGATTGTATTTTTTTGTTTTGTCACAAGCTGCTGATCAGCTGGTCAGCTGATCAGCTGTGAATTTATTTAGGTTTAGCTAACGATTACATGTTGTTTTCAAAAGACCTAGGTTCGAATCCCGCTGGAAACTTTTTATTTATTAATCAAAAACTTATCAATTTTATTTTTTAAATTCATTAATATTATTATATTTATGTTAAAATACATTTTGCCATCTTAGCAATTGCTACTAAGCTATTATATGCATGAATTATGCAGTTGGCCACAGCAAACTTCTTTGCCGATTTGCCACGCCCCCAGTGGGCGTAGACGCATAATTTTTTGCCAGTTCTTAGAATGAGCCGAGGCTAACATGACTGCAAAATTTGGTTGCTTACATTCCAAAAATGCGAAAATTACAGGGTATTTTTCGATATGCCACTCCCCCAAAGAGGCTGAAAACTTATTTTTGGCGCATCGATAGAGGAGAACATTAGTAACTCAACCATCCAATTTTCAAGCTTCTAGCTCTGAAACTGTAGGAGATATAAACTTTTGCGGTTTGCCACGCCCCCTGTGGGCGTAGATATATCTACCATAGCTTATTGGTCTTGGGTTGTCAACCCGAGTGTACATGCAAAATTTCAAGTCTCTAGTGTCAATAGTGTTCAAAATATAGCACAATTTGAAAAATCACTATATATTCAGGTCCGATTTGCCACGCCCCCAATGGGCGTAGACATATAACTTTTTGATCGATCTTCTTAGAATCACAACATTAACTCACATGCAAAATTTCAGCGTTCTAGCTTTAACGGTGTAGAAGATACGTATTTCCCGATTTTTTGCCACGCCCCCAATGGGCGTAGATTTATCCGCCATAGCTTCTTGAACTTGGGTTGTCACCCCGAGTATACATTTCAAATTGCAACTCTCTAGCTTATCATCTAGTATGATAACTTAACTATGGGCGGAAGAGTTTTCCGATTTGCCACGCCCCTAGTAGGCGGATCGGGAAAATTTTTACACTTTATAATTCGGGAGCATATATGAGTATATGTTTAAAATTTCAAGTCTCTAGCTCTAATAGCGCCGAAAAATATTGCGTTCATACGGACAGACGGACAGACGGACGGACGGACAGACGGACAGACGGACGGACAGCAAGACGGACATTGCACAAACCCAATATACTTTTTCCCCTTCGGGAACAAAGTATAATTAAAACTCTCCTGCATCCAGATACAAATAACAAATTTACACTGTATCGTTTATATATATCATAAAAAACTTAAACTTTATTGACTATATATAAAATACACCAATTCACGATCTTTCAAAATCTATTTTTGCTCTATTTTTGTGGTTTTTGTGGTTTTTGTGTTTAATTTTATATCTTGAACTGCCGCTCTTCGGCTCTTTTTCAAGACTAAAGTATCGACGTATCGAAGCTGGAAACCCAGGGCTGCGATCCCTCGATAGCTTACAGGGCTACAAAACAATAATTGGACTTGGAATGATCTAGTTCACAACATCCCGCCCACCGTAAAACTACGTGGGGGTTTTACCAATAACATCAAGACATGCACCTGTAGACAGACAGGCTAACTCCAAGTGAACCGCTCTTACTGTCAAACATGTGAACAACGCGACCCATCTTTTTTCCCGATGCCGTCCTACAGTTACCATCACTGGTCCAAAGTAATCCAGTCCCGTATATGAAAACGGTCTCATGTAAGGTGTCACACGGTCTATTGGTAGCTGCCCCATATACGGCGATATCGGCTTTGGATTTCTATCTTTACAGTATTGACAGTTCTTCTTAGCTTGTCTGACTGCACTACGTAAGCATGGGATCCAAAATTGTTGTATAACTTCTGCAATAATCAATTCATTATTTTGATGATGAAAACGTTTGTGATATTGTTGTACAATTAATTTTGTAATCAAATTATCTTTTGGTAAAATTATGGGTTCTCGTGTACTTTTCGAAACTGCTGTGGCGTACCCAATTCTTCCGTGTACAATTATTAGTCCCTGATCATGAAAAGTGGGTGTTAATGAGTGTATATCGCTTTTCTTTGATACTGTTCCATGCTTCTGTAAGTCGTCTATTTCCTGGGTGAAATTCTGTTGTTGTGCCATTTTGCACAATATGACCTCTGCTTTCTGTAGTCCGATTGATGACAGTTCCTTTGTTGAAATTTTTTACTTTATGTTTACGTAGTTGATTTATGAATCTTATTATCCAACCTACAGTACGTTTCAAACGCATATAGTTTGAGAAACGCTGTATATCGATCACAGGAATTATCGATATCGTTAATATATGCTTACGAAGTTCTGTTGCTTCCTCGTTTGTATAATCTATTTTCTGCGCTGGCCAAAGTGATTCATCTTGTTGTAGAAATGTGGGACCTGATGTCCACAGCCCATTCGGCACGTAGTTCAAAGTTTTGTGTGCCCTCGTAGCAATATCAGCAACATTCATGTTGGTTGGAACCCACGCCAGCTGTCTTTATCAGTAGGTCCAGGATTTCGCCTATTCGATGAGCCACGAATGGTTTATACTGTCGTTGATCAGAGCTTATCCATGACAGAACCGTCTCAGAGTCCACAATACTGATCGTCGTATGCTAATGTCGTGACACTCCATAATTGAGCTTCTGAGTCTCGTTCCTAGTACTGCAGCCTGTAATTCGAGTCTAGGTATCGATAAGTGTTTTAAAGGAGCACATCTCGATTTTCCTGCAACAAATATGACATTAATGTGATTCTTTTACCATTATTCTCCAATAAGCAACTGCAGCAAATGCCTGCTCACTTGCATCTACAAATATATGCAACTCCACATTAATTCCTTTAGTTAGAAAATAAGGCGAATAGCATCTTTCTATTTTAAAATCTTTTACTTTTTCGATTTGCAGCATCCATTGCTTAAATCGAATAAATAACTCTTCAGGCAATAAATCATTCCAATCTATTCCAACTCGCCACACTGCTTGCATCAACTTTTTTCCATATATTGTTAGATCTGCTAACATTCCAAACGGATCATATACTGACATTACTAGACTGAACAGCTGTCGTTTAGATGGGCACCTAATCCCTCTAACGATGTCTTTATCGACCTTGTTCAGTTTCAAGTCGAATACAAATTTGTCATTTGCGCTGTCCCAATGCATGCCCAAAATTTTATCGATGACTTCAGCGTCCATCTTAACAGTTTGTCTTTTCGACCAGTCGGTATCCTTGTTTAGATTTGCTTGTACTTCCGATGAATTTGACACAAAGCCCCTCAGTTCGAAATGCGCCAATTTGTGCACTCGACATACCTCTTTACTTATCTCATGTGCTTGCTCTTCAGATTGGAAGCTAGCCACATAATCGTCCACGTAGTGTTTGAAGTGTATTGCATCGATCACTTCATTTCTGTATTTTACAGCTTGATACGCATTCAAGTTTTTTACGTGTTGTGCACAGCACGGTGAGCAAGAAGCTCCGAATATCATAACCTTAATTTTGTAGATTTCAACGTCCCCATTCGAACTAAGCCTCCATAAAAACCTCAAAGAATCCTGATCTTCCTCTCGTACCGATACCTGAAGAAACATATCTTTTATGTCAGCGCATACTCCAATCTTACCCTGTCGAAATTTAAATAAAATCTTCGTCAATGCACACTGGGCAAAATTGCCAAAAAAGTGGCATAAAGTCTAATATTGCACATAGCGAACTGAAACTTGGCATATTTTATAAATATACCACTTTAAATATAAAAACAAAGTTTTAAGTCATTTGACCACGCCTCCAAAAATAGCCCATATAGGGCCACACTGCGTATACGTGATCTTATTGATATTGAACTATATGTAAAAAAGCTGAGCTGCAAATGCAAAGTACCGCAAGAGCCGCAAAAAGCCGCAAACGGTGTTGTTACTAACTTTTAGTACACACTTTCTACTTTATTTTGATGTATAGTATATAACGCACAAACACGCAGAAGGTAAAGTTTTACTCCACACAAGATGAACACTTTGGATGGGTTTTCTGTCATTATGGACAATACAAAACAATAAACATATAGAACATAAAAAAAAAAAATGAACACAAAATGTTTTTTTTTATTCATTCTACATACCCAGGCCTTCAAAATCCATTTTTCAAAATATTTTATTTTTGCGATTTGTACATTTGCCAAGCAGTCAAAGTGAATAAAAATTTCCCACCAATTTTGTCACCAAAATCAGCTCACTAATCAGTTGACTTTGAAACTTGATTATAATGAAAGTATTACATTTTTAGCAAAAACATTGTTGGATTTTTCATATATAGGGTTTCTACTTTGAATATAATAAAACAGAATTCATTTTTGGTTCCATAAAATGTTGGACTTTATGCCACTTATTTGGCAATTTTTCCCAGTGTGCACTGGTGGGGGAAAACAACAGAGAACGCCGAAGGACCAAATGTCAATCCGCATCGAAGGAAATACATACAATAAATACCCAATTTAACAATGGCCATATGCCTCCATTAAATACTGAGGAAATGTTAGAATTCTCAGACGTATCCATATTGCACAATGGAACGACGCTCATATATTTAATCAAGGTACCGAACTTAGAAACAACAACTTTTCAAAATTATGTAATCAAACCTGTAATTAAATCTAACAGCATTGTTAACTTACCGGCAAGCGAAATATTCGAATCCGAAAATAAGGAACAAATGTTTGGTGTCAAAGGTCAATGTAAGAATTTTTACAACATAAAAATCTGTAATAAAAATAAGTTAGAAGATTTAAGTCAGCCTAGTTGTTTGCCAAAATTACTTAGAGGAGAACGGGCAATGTGCGAATTTACCAACGCAGACCACATACCGACACTGGAGGAGATCGACGAAGGAATTATCCTAGCAAACAACATCAATGCAACCATCAACTGGCCAGGCAACCAGAAGCAGATAAAGGGAACCTACCTGATCAGTTTCTGGAACGAAACTGTAAGCATCAACGGCAAAGAGTTCAGCAACACCGAAATACAAGTCGCCGAACCGAGTGTACCACTTATCCAGATTGCTCCCGTAGAGATCGAACGCCTACGAATTCTATCATTGAAAGCACTAGAAGGGCTCCATATAGACAACACCGAAAAACTCCAGAAACTCCAAACCCACTCATCTGTAAACAGTATAGCATTCATCGCATCAATAGCATCTCTAGCTATATTAACGCTTACTCTTCATTGGTGTAAGCGTAGAAAGAAGACAATAAACCTACAACTTGGGAGCATTAAAACCGAAATACCCCCAGCACCACCGATTTCACCAGCAACCATATGCCAGCCACCAAATACGCAATTTAACAACATACTATTCTTCTAATACACTTGAGGACAAGTGTTAATCTAAGGGGGAAGAGTTAAGAACGAAAACGTCAAAACTGCAACTGCAACAACATCCGGCCGTCAGGTGAACAGCCCCAATATTGCTGAGCTCAGCGTCTGGATAACTTCCCGCACGCGCAACCCAATTGGCTAAATTCTTGGAACATTTGGCAACAAATCAGGTGATCCAGAAATGTCGCAACGCCGCTGCCTCTGCCAACGTCGTTGCCAATTCTCCAAGCTTTCTTATGGTTCTTATTAGCTTAGTTTAATTAGTCTAAAATTGTAATCCAACAAGTGCGGTCCAATTGGATCCAAATAAACGTTATATTTTATATATATATATATATATATATATATATATATTGTTTAAAAATATGTATGTAAACACCGCTGAATGTCTATCTCTTTTCTAACATTATTCGCATGTTCTGTAAACTATAACGGACATTCTTTCGCTTATGGTTTAAGTTCATTTTCGGCTGCCTGCGCTGCAGCATACATTCGTTATGTATTTTTAGTCTCTAATAAACCTCTGAATCGAATAGGTTATGGGCCCAGGCAGCAACAAGTAATAAGCTGTGCTGGTGATCGAAAAGATCACATGAGACTCGAATTGTTAGTTAAAGTGTGTGCTAAATAATTATTGCAAAATGAGTTCACAGTTTGCAATTGAAAAACTAGATAGTGAAAACTATAGTGCGTGGTCAGTGCAGATGAAAAGTCTGTTGATACATTCTGACTTGTGGTCGGTTAGTGAAAAATGAAACTGATACAGTGGAACAGAAAGCGTTGTTTGACAGCAAAGACGAGAAGGCTCTCGCCAGTATTTTGTTGTGTGTGAAAGCGTCACAGATAAACTGTATTAAGCACTGTGGAACCGCGAGAGAAGCGTGGATAAAGTTATCCGAGATCTACATGCTTTCCGGACCCGCGCGTAGAGTGCAGTTATTCAAACAATTATTGTATATTAAAATGTCAGCTACAGACAGTGTTCGTGAACATTTGAATAATTTTTCTAATGTCGTAGAAAGATTAAATGAAATTCAAGTAGAGTTGGCTGATGAAATGCTTGTAATAATATTACTAGCAAGTTTAAATGACGAATTGGAAAATTTCGTGGTTGCTATAGAAACAAGGGACACATTGCCTTCATTTAGCGCTCTAAAAATCAAATTATTGGAAGAAGGAGAGAGACGCAACGCGAAGTGGGTGAAAAAAGCGAGAATAAAGTGTTTTCGTCGCGCCAGCAAACGGTAAAAAGAACAACCCAAAGAAAGACATGAGAGATATTAAATGTTGGTTGTGTGGGCAAAGCGGGCATTTCGCGGTGAAGTGCAAATTGAGAGAGAAGAAGGTCGAGAAAGACAACGAAAAAACCGATCGAAAAGAGCACTAAAAAGTGTCTTTCGGTGTTCTCTATTCCTGGAAAAATCAAATTCACAAAAAATGCCTGGTGTGTGGACAGTGGTGCTACAGCTCATTTGTGCGGCGACAAATCAATGTTTGTATGTATGCGTGAACACAAAGAGAAAATAAAGCTAACAGAACCCTGGTGGAAATGGCGCGAAGTTTTCAGCAAAAGGCGTGCAGCATATTCTGGTAGGTTACTCTGAAACTGCCAAAGCTTATCGTCTGTACAATCCTGTGAAGAGGAACATTGTGTTATCCCGAGATGTTGTGTTTTTAGAGCACAAGTTCAGGAAACAATTGGAACACGATCGAGGATCATCACGTGAGTCAGATGTGCTAATCCTTGAGCCAGGTGAAACACTTGATTGCGAGCACAATGATGAAAGTCACGATCCTGATGAGCAGCAGCAAAGTCGAACTGTTGTTCAGGAGCAAAGTGGTGACGAAGAAGATGCTGAGGATGGGCAAACTAATAGCAAAAGAGGTCCAGGGAGGCAACGAATTGTTCGCACTGGGCGTGCAGGTCGTCCACGAAAAGAGTACAATGTGCTGAATGTACTAGTTGCCCAAAATATTGTTGTTCCTACATGTGTTAGTGAGGCATTTCAGTCACAACAATCTGAAAACAGGAAATCGGCGATGCAGAAGGAGTATGACAGCCTGGAAAACATTAAGACGTGGAGTCTGGTCGATCTTCCTGCAGGCGAAAAAGTTATTGGTTGTAAATGGGTTTTTACCACCAAGCGTGATGAGCGTGGCAACGTTCAGCGTTTTAAAGCTAGATTGGTAGCGAAAGGTTGCGGACAGCAATACGGAGTTAACTACACGGCAACTTTTTCTCCAGTTGCACGTTACTCCTCAATCAGATTAGTCATTGCGTTAGCTGTCGAGCACGAGATGCACCTGCATCAGATGGATGTCTCTGCAGCATACCTCAACAGCGAGCTACACGATGACGTTTATATGCGACAACCAGAGGGTTTTATCGACGCTAATTATCCCAAGCGCGTACAGCTAAAGAAATCGTTGTACGGCTTGAAACAGAGCGGTCGGGAGTGGAACCAAAAGCTAGAGAGCACTCTTTTGGAGATTGGTTTTGTCCCATGTGCTAGTGAGCCATGCATTTACACAAAGAAAATGAACGGGTATTTAAATATTATTGTTATATATGTTGACGATTTTATACTTGCATGTACCAGAGAAGACGTGGCCCACATAAAGCAGCTCATATCAAACAAATTTGATGTGGTCGACGGTGGTGAACTGCATCACTTTTTGGGGATGGAGATTGAACGAGATGGCAAGACTGGTAGTCTCTCCATAGGCCATAAGCAGTACATTGAAGGCCCGTTGCATGATTACGGCATGCAAGACTGCAAGCCTAACACGACTCCGTTGGAAGCTGGTTTGCGAAGTGCGATGATGTTGACTGCGGCCAGGTGGACAAACGCGCTATCAAGCGCTCATTGGCTCGTTATTTTACTTGGCGTTGACTACACGGCCAGATATAATACACTCTGTGGCTAAGCTAGCGCAGAGAAATGCAGATCCGCACAAGGAGCATGAGGTTGCAGCCAAACGGGTATTGAGATATCTAAAAGGTACCTCAGATTTGAGACTACACTATAGCAAAACCGGTGTGCCTATCCACTGTTTTGTTGATGCAGACTGGGCTGGTGACAGCAACGATCGGAAGTCCTTTACGGGTTGGTCATTCTTCCTTGCTGGAGCAGCAGTCTCTTGTGGGTCAAAGAAGCAGAATTTGGTCGCCCTCAGTAGCACAGAGGCCGAATATGTGGCACTTTCTACAGCAGCTAAGGAAGCGGTATACGTTAGAAAGCTGATCAACGAGATGGAGCTCGGACCAATGGCAAAGTTGCTGATTTATAGCGGTAATCAGAGCGCACAATGCCTTGCAAAAGACGCAAAATTTCATTCGCGTAGCAAGCATATAGAAATTAAGTACCATTTTGTAAGGGAAATGTACAAAAATAATGTAATCGATATAAAGTACATTCCCACTGATGAAATGATATCAGATGTATTAACGAAGAATTTATGTAAAGTTAAACATGAGAAATTTACTGAAATGTTAGGATTAAAAAGATTCATTTTTGTAAATAGACATCGCGTTGAGAAGGAATGTTAAAAATATGTATGTAAACACCGCTGAAAGTCTATCTCTTTTCTAACATTATTCGCATGTTCTGTAAACTATAACGGACATTCTTTCGTTTATGCTTTAAGTTCATTTTCGGCTGCCTGCGCTGCAGCATACATTCGTTATGTATTTTTAGTCTCTAATAAACCTCTGAATCGAATATATATATATATGCCAAGGATATATATATATATATGCCGGGAAATATGGCGGATGAGAAGTGCCAGTATATATAAGTAATAACAAGACGAGTATTATAATTATTATTACAAGACCACTGTTCAGGCACGAACATACATAGTATACAAAATATACATATATCTCCTACGCACTCAACAACTACCATGTAGTGCAACAGCCACATGTGTGGACTATATATGGGCAAATAACCCTGACCCTTATTTATAATATAATATATAATAAACGAACGCTGAGCCTTGCAAGCTATAGCCTATAAGCAATAGACCAATGCTGAGACTTATAAACGCAGCACTGTGAACACTAGATTTAAGGGTTGAAATTATGCATGAGTCTAGGTATAAAAAACCCAGACTCAGAAAAATAAAATTAATACTGAACTGAACACCACCGCAGTCAAGTGTATCCTTTCAACCACTTTTTCTCGTGTTAGCATTATCAGAGAAGATGAAAAACTAAACTTTTATAAAGCTAAACGGCGGATTCATGCCATCGATGCTTGTGGCCGGGCCGACAGAACGCTGAGCTTGCGTCTTCGGTGGACGATCAGCCCGATGTTGCGTACTGGTGTCCAATTTCGTCGTCCGGTGTAGAAGTTGCTGACTCGCGTAGGTTGAAACCCGTCCTCGGGTTTCTTATTGATCGGTTTCCTGTGGCATAGTTTAAAACCGATGACTAGGTGGAAGACAAGAGAAACAATTATAGTGACGCAACCAAATGACCAAATGACAATTCGGCCTTGAGGTTATCGATGTGGCGAAGATCACTCAAACTCAGGTCGTGTAGCCTCCCTCTGGTATTCTCGGAATAGTGTGAAGTTGACTATTCCTGACGTCGAAACTGCTTTTTTTTTCAGAATATCCAGATGATTTACTTAACGGGTTCCATTCAATGAGATGTGGTCATCGAAGGTGACTAAATAAGTCCCCGTGACCTGCTGGCTAGTTCCGACGCTGCGCACTATGTGAATTGTGGCGCTGTTGATGATTATGATGCCTATCGACTATGATTATGGGCTTTAGATGCCCATGGCGATTAGCGCATTGTGCAGTGTCACCTGAGACCAGTTGCTGGGCACACGTTACTTTCTGTATCTGATTGCAGAAGGTGCTGTTCACTGTGGAGGCGCAGTCGCGCACGGCGATGGTTTTTCTCCCGCAATCGGCCACCACGTCGCCTTGATTGATTTTTTTGCAGTGTAACTTAGGGCTAGGGAATTTGATTAAAAAATGTAGCAATTGGGAATGTTGAAAAGCCTTAATAATAGATACCTCTAGTAGATCTGTTACGCTAACCTTGGTGTTAGAGAGTCGAAATGAAAACACTCCATATTTACCGAATTCAAAAATTGAACTGTTTATTTCTTAAAATCTTAGTGCTTATATACCTTAAAAATACTTCCAGGCACTGGAATGCTACAATTCCATGCACACAAGTGCACAGATGTTTGTCAAGTGTCCGTTTTCGATTGCTAAGCCGTTCTCGTCTCACGTCTCACGTTACATTTTTATTACTTTCTGCGTTGGTCGCTGCAGCTAAGGGATGACATGTTTATTACTTGGCTTCAGATAACGCGCAGGTTATCAACTTTTGCCTATTTTTAATATGTTTGTATATAAGTGGCATGTTCATGCTTGAACACTTGGTGAGTTGCTCATTTAATTCTTTGCTGTCGAGTATGAGTGGGCTAATTAAGTTTATTTTTGCAAGGGCCGAAATTATCATTCTGTTTTTTGCCAAGATAAAAGTGTTCGACTTCAGCATCTGGTTTTTGGATTGCATTAAGAGTTCTTGAAATTTCGTTGAGTCTTACTTGAATTTTTTTATTGATTTCAATTTGTTTGTTTTCAGAATCTATTATTTGTCCCTGTTTAAATTTTATCTGATCCCAGTCATTAAAATCTTGGGTTCCTGCTATTGCTTTAAGAGCACTACCTATCAAGTTTATGCTTTTGGATTATCTATGGTGAACGTTAGGGTACTAATTAAAGTGGCTATGTGTTGTAAGTCAGTCTTCAAGTCAGCGTATGTCTCCTATATCGTCAAGTTAGTAGTGGGTCCTATGTAGCCGTAATCGTCGCAAATCGTCACGTCACCGTTTATTATAGGTATGTAGTCCGCGTGCGTATAGTCATTAAGTCTCGAAAACGCGTCGGTTCCAGTTAGAGTTGTTAAGGCTAAAATACATGTTATTCTAAGGTAAAAGATAAAAAAAAAAAAAAAAAATTAAAATAGTGGTTTACTTAAGGCTGTCCTTATGGACTACCCTCCCCTTTATTAGAACCGTTGTGCCAATGTCTGCTTCAACCACTGCTTCGGTAAATAAGGGTGAAAGCTTATTTCGTAGTCTCTTATTGGACTTTACCCATACTTTCTCACTTATCTCATACGTTTTGTAAACCCTGTTTTTGTTATGCTGCTCTAGAGACTTTTTTTGTGCTGACATTATTTTTTATTTGCACTGCAGCGTTTATAGGGATATTATGAATGATTTCTACCGGTTTTTTTCACTGAATGAATCGACCTCTTGTACTTAAATGTCGCAAGGAGAATGCTGTCAATAGTATCTTCAATGTGCTTTCCATTTGTTAAGCAACGACTTATGTCTCCTAAAATACCGTGAAAACGCTCGACCTACCTTATAGATGTACTATGTAAGGGAGGTGCGTTTGCGATCACAATGTCAAAGTTATTTGATAACTTTGCCCTGATGGTCTCTGAGTCTTATCGCAGTAGATTGTTTTTGTCTTTGGGGCAAATTTTAGAAGTTGCAAGAGTGGAGCCTTTACGTCCACAATTGCTTGTAATCGTATTGGTTGCACGACATCGAAAATTTGTCGATTTAGAAAATTTGTCAATGCAGATTAAGAAGTATTTCCCGTCTGTGGAGTAAATGTCTACATGTAACATTTCTCCTGCATATGAAGGTATAGTTCTTGTCTGATCGGGTGTCGGTTGTGTTTGTTCATAGCGCATATTCGACAGTTTACTGCTACTTCAGTTCTTAAACGGCCCATTTTTGGAAGAAAAAAAAAAAATAGTCCCTAAGTATTTGCAGGACATTCTCATGTGGTGCGCGATAAGCGCGATTGTGCTCCACTATAGCTATTTCCCTTTGTTCTGTAATGTCCGATATATCTATCACGAGACGTTTACAATGTCGAAAAGTTGTTGAGGGGAATTCCTTCACTAGATTATGTTGGATGAATGCTAAAATAGGGAGTTTACTTCGGAGTTTATAACCTCTCGTAGAGTGTGTATCAGCGCGCTGTGATTGGAAAACTGTATGACGTGTCGGGTCTTCGTGCTAAACCAAATATACGTCTTTTGTTGCGGGACATTGCTTTCCTCTTGTATGGTTATGGAAGCAGTTTACCGGATTATCTTTTGTCTCAAGTTAGAAACTCTTCGCTGCGGATCGTAGCGGCATCGGATTCTGCCGTGTCGCCCAGAGCGTTGGTATTCTGGCGAGACAGAGCATCTGTCACAAGGTTCTCTTTGCCTGGCTTATAGATGATGTTTGCGTTATGCTCAAATAAAAACTTTCCAGCGTTTTATTTTTGGCATTCGCCTTGTTATCCGACACCGCGAGTGTTTGTGGCTGGTGGTCTGTGTAGAGAGATTAAGATTTTTAACACCGTACAATCATTTTTGAGATTTTTCAGTGCCCACAGAATGCCTGAAAGTTCTCTCTCATTTGTAGCAAAGTTGATCTCGTTGTCTCGCAATGTGTTAAAGGTCGTCCGCCCTGAGATACCACAGCACAGAGCCCTTAGGCTGACGCGTCTGTTGTCAAGTCGAATGGTTTTTTAAAATCGGGATATGCTAACAGCACATCCACGGAAGCTAACAACTCTTTTAATTTGTTAAAAGCGTCTAACTGTGATTCGTTTAATTCTCTTGCGTTGCTGTTGTAACTTGCTAACCCTAAAAATTATCGAAGGTTGAATAAGGTTTTTGGAGGTTGAAAATCTTTTATGGCTCGTACTTTGTTGGCCGACGTTTGGATTACGCCTCTGCATATTGTGAATCCCAAGTATTCTACGCTCTTTTTGAAGAACTTGGACTTCTCTTGAGAAGCTCTCATGTCAGCATGCCTAAGGGTTTTCAAGACCCTTTCAACATGTTTGACACTTGGTGAGAAAATTATTACGTCATCCACATAGACCTAACACGTTTTTTCAATTTGGTCCCTGAGGTCATCGTTTATTTCCCTCTGATTTTTATACTTTGTTCCCGAAGGGGAAAAAGTATATTGGGTTTGTGCAATGTCCGTCTTGCTGTCCGTCCGTCTGTCCGTCTGTCCGTATGAACGCAATATTTTTCGGCGCTATTAGAGCTAGAGACTTGAAATTTTAAACATATACTCATATATGTTCCCGAATTATAAAGTGTAAAAATTTTCCCGATCCGCCCACTAGGGGCGTGGCAAATCGGAAAACTCTTCCGCCCATAGTTAAGTTATCATACTAGATGATGAGCTAGAGAGTTGCAATTTGAAATGTATACTTGGGGTGACAACCCAAGTTCAAAAAGCTATGGCGGATATATCTACGCCCATTGGGGTCGTGGCAAATCGGGAAATACGTATCTTCTACACCGTTAAAGCTAGAACGCTGAAATTTTGCATGTGAGTTAATGTTATGATTCTAAGAAGATCGATCAAAAAGTTTTATGTCTACGCCCATTGGGGGCGTGGCAAATCGGACCTGAATATATAGTGATTTTTCAAATTGTTCTATATTTTGAACACTATTGACACTAGAGACTTGAAATTTTGCATGTATACTCGGGTTGACAACCCAAGACTAATAAGCTATGGTAGATATATCTACACCCACAGGGGGCGTGGCAAACCGCAAAAGTTTATATCTCCTACAGTTTTAGAGCTAGAAGCTTGAAAATTGGATGGTTGAGTTACTAATGTTCTCCTCTATCGATCCCCCAAAAATAATTTTTCAGCCTCTTTGGGGGCGTGGCATATCGAAAAATACCCTGTAATTTTCGCATTTTTGGAATGTAAGCAACCAAATTTTGCAGTCATGTTAGCCTCGGCTCATTCTAAGAACTGGCAAAAAATTATGCGTCTACGCCCACTGGGGGCGTGGCAAATCGGCAAAGAAGTTTGTTGTGGCCAACTGCATAATTCATGCATACAATAGCTTAGTAGCAATTGCTAAGATGGCAAAAAGCATTTTAACATAAATATAATAATATTAATGAATTTTTAAAATAAAATTCATAAGTTTTTGATTAATAAATAAAAAGTTTCCAGCGGGATTCGAACCTGGGTCTTTTGAAAACAACATGTAATCGTTAGCTAAACCTAAATAAATTCACAGCTGATCAGCTGACCAGCTGATCAGCAGCTTGTGACGTCACAAAACAATACAATGGCAATTCTTGCAATATGTTTACACTTTTGGATGTGTAATACACGTACACATGCATACATACATATATGCATGCATAGAAAAACTGCCTGCCACACAGCGTCGCAAATCGGAAAGCATAAAGCAGTTTTAGTTTTTACTTAAATGCACAATTCATATGCGTATGTTTATAAATGATTATCAATTGGCAGCAAGCATTTTATAATAAATATACAAATATTAAAAAAATAAAAAATAAATAATTTTTGAAAAAAGTTCTCTGCGGGATTCGAACCCACGCACCCAAGTATAGCTTGTATAGCGCTTACCACCAGCGCCACTGCCCTGACTTGAGTTCGTTAACTAAAACCAAATAAGGCATTGCTAGAGCGCCTTTTGACAAAACTAAAGTAACGATCGAAAAATTCTCAATTCAGTCACAATTCTTAGAATATTCTGGCATCCAAACTTTTGTATGTATACATAGAAAATTGTGTATACTCGTATAGTGTGTACATGTGTAAATCTGTATGTATGTGTAGGGAAAACGTTTGTTGCTTGCCATGTACGTTTGCTAATTGCCGAAATATTTCGTTAATTAAATGTTTATTAAATAAATAAGATGCACCTATGGGAACAAAGTATATCGCTGTTAGTTGCGCCTAACTGCAACGTTCTTACTTGTTATACCCTGAGCCCATTGAAAATGGGAAATCAGGGTATAATGGTTTTGTTAAATGTATGTAACAGGCAGAAGGAGGCGTGGCAGACCCCATAAAGTATATATATTCTTGATCAGGGTGACGAGAAAAGTTGATATAGCCATGTCCGTCTGTCCGTCCGTCCGTCCGTCCGTATGTATGAACGCGTCGATTTCCGAAGATACAAAAGCTAGAGAGTTCATTCTTTTTCTGTTAGGTCCGTATATTGCACGTGCAGTACGAGTTTGTTTCAGAAATTCGATAACTTGTATATTTGCAAAGTTATCGATAAACGAAATTATCGGGAACCAGTTATAAAATTCTAGCTAATTCATCTTAAGAGTTAAAGTCTCCAAGTCTTCTGCATATATATAGATACCAATTTAATACAATTTCGGTTTTTGTCAGATTTTGGATTCCGGTCCCCAATTCGCCCCCACACCCCCAAATGTGTAAAAAATGCATTTCAAATACTAGAGACATACAGTTTGGTTTGGCATATAGATATGAATATCATAATCTTAATCTGAACATATCAATACGATTGTCCATCTAGAAACAGAATTATTAATCATCAAAGTTTTCTCATCAAAACCCATGTGGCGCAGCAAACAAGGCAGCGACAAAGCAAGACGCATTGCGGGCGCACATACATACATACATACATATGTATACATACATATGTATGTATGTATGTATGTATGTATGTATGTATGTATGTATGTATGTATGTATGTATGTATATGTGTGCAAGCGAAGATCAGCGTGTGGCTGCAATCGTACATACATACATACATACATATGGATTTGTGCATGTAAAGCTAATTGTAAAAGAGTTATGATTTCTAAAAAAAAACCTAAAATGTTTAATACAATATGTAGATCATATGCTGAACTGTCATTACATTCCATTATATATTTTAAAAATTTTAAAACAATTAAAATAACAATGGAAATGCAAGCAACGTTGAGCAATGCAAATCAATTTTCGTATGCGTGTGCACATATACACACAAAATATTGGGCCGTTTTCTATGTTGCTATGCGTGTATATTCTAAGAATCACAATTGTTTTTGAATTGCGTTAGAATTGTCTTTGAATTGTATTTGTATTTTCAGCCACTGCTTTAGTGTTTCTTTCGTATATGGCGAATTTCATTCGTTTTCGCTACTCTGCCGTTTAAGTGAGACGTGGTGTAGATGGCTAGGCAGATGCAACAAATGTTAGGGTGTCGCATGTTCTAGTCTCGTCTAAGACCTTCATAATTTCTTACTTAAAATTTTTATAACTTGAACCCATTGAAAATGGGAATTCAGGGTATAATGGTTTTGTGAAATGTATGTAACAGGCAGAAGGAGACGTCGCAGACCCTATAAAGTATATATATTCTTGATCAGCATAAAAAAATAAGTTGATTGAGCCCTGTCCGTCTGTCCGTCCGTCCGTCCGCCCGTCCGTCCGTATGAACGTCGAGATTTCGGAAACTACAAAAGCTAGAGAGCTGAAATTTCACATGAACACTCGTATGTTACCTACGCAATACGAGTTTATTTTGTTTTTTCGATAACTCGTCCCATTTCCAAATTATCGATAAGAAATCGAAAATTCGTTTTTTAGGTTTTTTGGGTATAACTTCTACACCGTTTTAGCTAGAGACTTCATTTTTATATATTTAGATAGATATTATGGATACGCAGATTTTGCAGTTTTTAGATTTTGGATGCCACGCCTCCGCCCCCAATTTGAAAAAAAAAACGCATTTACTAGAGACTTGCAATTTGGCACATAGATAGATTTATATACTCTTAATCTACTCTGAAAATTTCATGAATATCGTCCATCTAGAAATGGAGTTATAAGCGTCCAAAGTTCTGCCCAACCCACCCCCAAGCCACGGCAGCAACTGCGCAGTTAGCAGAGCGCGCGCTTATAAGTGCGTAAAGAAGAAGAGTATCACTTCTTTGCAGGGTTCAGGGGATTTCGTAGTCGAGCCGTCTCGACTAGAGCCTTCTTACTTCTTTTTTTTATATTTATTTCTTTTTATACCCTGAGCCCATTGAAAATGGGAAATCAGGGTATAATGGTTTTGTTAAAAGTATGTAACAGGCAGAAGGAGGCGTGGCAGACCCCATAAAGTATATATATTCTTGATCAGGGTGACGAGAAAATTTGATATAGCCATGTCTGTCTGTCCGTCCGTCCGTCCGTCCGTCTGTCCGTCTGTCCGTCTGTCCGTCTGTCCGTATGTTTGAACGCGTCTGTTTCCGAAGATATAAGAAGTAGAGAGTTCATTCTTTTTGTGTTAGGTCCGTATATTGCACGCGCAGTACGAGTTTATTTCAGAAATTCGATAACTCGTATATTTGCAAAGTTATCGATAAATGAATTTATCGGGAACCAGTTATAAAATTCTAGCTAATTCATTTTTAGAGCTAGAGTCTCCAAGTCTTCTGCATAAATATAGATACTAATTTAATACAATTTCGGTTTTTGTCAGATTTTGGATTCCGGTCCCCGATTCGCCCCACCACCCCCAAATGTGTAAAAAATGCATTTCAAATACTAGAGACATGCAGTTTGGTTTGGCATATAGATATGAATATCATAATCATAATCTGAAGATATCAATACGATTGTCCATCTAGAAACAGAATTATTAATCATCAAAGTTTTCTCATCAAAACCCATGTGCCGCAGCAACAAAGGCAGCGAGACAGCAAGCCGCCTGCATTGCTCACACACATACATGCTTACAAGCGTGTGTGTGTTCGTGTTTTTGCATGTATAATTTCTTAGGCGTGCAGAAACGAATCGAATAATTCTTGGAATATTATTCGTTCGAAGAAGGGCTCAGGGGATTTCGTAGTCGAGCAGTCTCGACTACAGCTTTCTTACTAGTTTTTTTTTATTTTTAAAATAAAAATCAAATCATAACTTTTATTTTTGATTTTTATAATAAAAATTGAAAATAAAAGTTATGATTTGATTTTTATATAAAAATTGATTTGTAATAATTATTTTTAATTTTTATCATAAAAATCAATTTAAATAATTAAAAATAATTTGTTTTTAATAACTCAAAAAATAATTATTATTTCTTAATTTTTATTATAAAAATTATAACTGTTACGGTCCCTGGTAAAGATTCATTAACGTCTGCGAAGGCGTTAATCATTCTGTCAATCATACGATTGAAAGTGGGTCTGATCGCGGCAGGGACGTCAGAGTCAAGGATTTCGAAATAATTCAATTGTTGACAATTAGTGAATTTGATTTCATCCATACCTTGATCATATACTATTTTATAATTTCTTAAGTCGATGTGGGCGTTGACCTGTTTTAGCAGATCAAGGCCAATGAAGAAAAATGATTTTATCTTGAAAAGGTGAATGAGACCCTTTTTCTGGATCTTCGTGTGTCCATGGATTGATCTAGCTTGGAATGGGCTGCTGACTGGCATCCAATGTGCCAGTTCAGGAAGGGGCTTAATGTAATTTTTGGACGCTCCAGTGTCAATTATTAGCCTACTAGTGCGCCCTGCTATCGTACGTTCCATGTATAAGAACAGGAACTTTCCCCAAAAAAATTCCAGCTTTCTACTGACAAGTTCTCCTCATGTGTATAGGACCCGTAGTCGTCAGAATTTTCAGTATTTTATAGCTTATTCCCAATAAAGTGTTTTATCGATAACTTTGGAAATACAAAAGTTATCGAATTCTGAATTCTGAAACAAACTCGTACTGCGCGTGCAATATACGGACCTAACACAAAAAGAATGAACTCTCTACTTCTTATATCTTCGGAAACAGACGCGTTCAAACACACGGATAGACAGACAGACGGACAAACGGACAGACGGACCCTGATCAAGAATATATATGGGGTCTGCCACGCCTCCGTCTGCCTGTTACATACTTTTAATAAAACCTTTATACTCTGATTTCCCATTTTCAATGGGCTGAGGGTATACAAAAAATAAAATTTATTTCTTCTATATATTATATAACCATAAGCAATAGTAATTAACTACAACAATAGAGGAGGCGTAGCATGTTGAACATGTTGAATAAATACTTTAACACTGCAAGAGCATGTGTATTCTGATTGTCCACCCAACGGCGCATAAGACCAACATTTTTGCATGATACATGTTCTATCTCTGTTTTATATGTACTATTATATAGGAAGTACAAAAGACAGGCAGATATAAAAGTAAGCGTAAGAACGCGGGTTTATGTTAGCCAATATTGTAATGCCTAAAATATTTTTGAATAAACATTCTCGATCTGAACCTGAACAAATGTTTGTTTAAAATATTACAATACATTTTTTACACATTTGGGGTAATGGGGGCGAAATGGGGTCCGGTATCTAATAAAAATAACAAATTTAATAAAAAGCAATATTGTATTAAATATAATATACATATAGTAATATATCGACCTCCTCACATAACGTCATACTTAGCGACAATCACTCGCACCTTTTCCCATAAACTCATATTTCATATAAACGGGTTCATTCACCCTATATCCGCCAATAGCATAACACTTACATAAACATCCACGTGTAACCGACAGATACAAGCCCCAAGCGTGAGAACGCCTGATCAGCAATTCTATCCTAAACAGCCAAAAGTGTGAGAACGCCTGATCAGCAATTTTATCCTTAGCAGCCAAAAAGCGTGAGATCGCCTATTCAGCATATTATCAATAACCAATCAGATTCATTCAAACATATCGTCCGATCAAAAGCTCACCACTGAAAGCTCAGAAGCTTTAAAATACCGCATATAATAAGCCAACACACAATTGTATCTTTTAGTTCTAATCGAGTTTTAAGCCGCTGCTCTAACATTGCTGTAACGTTTTTAATAAGATAAACTCCAACTGTTAAAATTAAATAGTTATATTTTTTTAATAAAGACGGTTGTTAAACACATAATTGGCGCAGCCGGTAGGATCAGTGAAAAAAGTGAACTATAATTCTATCCTTGTTCAGAAAGAACAGAGAACTAAGTGAATTCAACATTTAATTCAATTCTGATCCGCCAAAAAGCATCTACGTGACCGTGGTCATACAAGAATTCCGTTACATAATAGATCCTCTGGACTATTGGAAATCTTGGGTAGCGAACGCAAATCGTTACATATCCTTACGTCTGGGCCTTACACATCATTAAATTGATCCCTGTAAGCCGTAAGCATTGAGAAAACTGCAAACAGTGTAAAGTGCGTGTAAAGAACATTCATAACTAATCTTAAACCGCCAAAATTGCACCTATCATCAGCCCAGCCAGACTAAACATGACACTGGAGTTGTCAGAAACCCATTTAAAACAAGCACTGTCGTCGCTACGACAGCTGCCATCCTACGATGGAGCAACTGAAAATTTGAGTTCCTTCATCAGGAGGATCGATTACATTCTTAACTTGTACCCAACAAGAGATGCCCGACAACATAGCATCCTTTTCGGAGCCATTGAGATGCAACTATCAGGAGACGCGCAGAGGATCTCGCAGCTCTCCCAATCCAACAACTGGTCGGAACTGAAGACAGCTCTAATTAACGAACTGAAGACGCAGACACCGTGTGAGGAGTTGCTTAGACGATTATACAACACCAACTACAACGGAAATCTTCGTAAGTTCATCGAAGAATTAGAGAATAAGTCATACACCATAACAAATAAATTAAGTTTAGAGAATAACACAGCCAACACAATATTATACACAAACGCAATGAAAAACGCAATCAAAGAAGTAATAACAAGAAAATTACCCGATAGGCTTTTCATGACACTAGCTAGATTTGACATAACAATTGTCACAAACCTCAAACAAGTAGCTCAAAGAGAGGGTCTATACGAAAATAGTACAGAAGTAAAGAAATCAAATCAAAGCCAACAAAGTGGAAAAAGTGGAAAATATTTTCCCCAATTTATAGGTTCAACACCAAGCACCTCCCAAATTAATCAAACTGGTCAACAGTCAAAACCAGACAATAATCCACCATCATTCAAAGAATTCCAACAGAAATTAAATCAAGGAAGAGTTCAGAACTCCTTGAATTACCAAACCCATAAATATTCTCAGGAGAAACCTCCTAATCAGCCAGTAAAAAGACAAAGAGAAAGTAACAGTGGAATAAGCAGAATGGACACATCCGAAAATTTTCATCAAGAAGCCTCGGAACAGGAAGAGTTAGAGGAGGAGATAGAAGTCCCTTCATTAGAGTAATCTTTAATAACAAACCCCTCAAATGTATTATTGATACGGGATCATCAATAAACATTTTTTCTTTAATTTCAAAGCTCACTCAGAGAATTTACAAGTTCATACTATCAACGGTAGTATTGAATTGAAAGAAACAGTTTTCTTTGCACCAACAAAATTTGTCCGAAACATCAAAAATTTTATATTCACAACTTTTCAAACAATTACGATATGCTAATTGGAAGAAAATATTTACAAGCCTGTAACGCTCAGATTAGCTATACCGAAGATTGCGTAACTTTAGGAAGTTACACCTTTTATTTTAAATACGAAGATGAAACAGATAATGAAAGAGGAATTGAACAAAGGCAGTTTGACCCAATAATAACTAACGACCCAGATATTAATTTCGCAATCAATAATGAAATTAGCGAAAAAATGAGTATAGATTACATCATTTAAACCCCGAAGAAACCGAAAACTTAAAAAAGGTGTTATATGAGTTCAGTGATATCCAGTGCCGTGAAGGTGAAAATTTGACCTTTACTAGTACGATAAAACACTCGATCCATACAAAACACGAAGGCGTTATTTATAAACAAGTAAGAACGTTGCAGTTAGGCGAAACTAACTGCGGTATACTCTGTTCCCATAGGTGCATTTTATTTATTTAATAAACATTTAATTAACGAAATATTTCGGCAATTAGCAAACGTACATGGCAAGCAACAAACGTTTTTCCTACACATACATACAGATTTTCACATGTACACACTATACGAGTATACACACAATTTTCTATGTATACATACAAAAGTTTGGATGCCAGAATATCTAAGAATTGTGACTGAATTGGGAATTTTTCAATCGTTACTTTAGTTTTGTCAAAAGGCGCTCTAGCAATGCCTTATTTGGTTTTAGTTAACAAGGCCCAGGTCAGGGCAGTGGCGCTGGTGGTAAGCGCTATGCAAGCTATACTTAGGTGCGTGGGTTCGAATCCCGCAGAAAACTTGTTTTCAAAAATTATTTATTTTTTATTTTTTTAATATTTGTATATTTATTATAAAATGCTTGCTGCCAATTGATAATCATTTATAAACATACGCATATGAATTGTGCATTTAAGTAAAAACTAAAACTGCTTTATGCTTTCCGATTTGCGACGCTGTGTGGCAGGCAGTTTTTCTATGCATGCATATATGTATGTATGTATATGTACGTGTATACACATCCAAAAGTGTATACATATTGCAAGAATTGCGATTGTATTTTTTTGTGTCGTCACAAGCTGCTGATCAGCTAGTCAGCTGATCAGCTGTGAATTTATTTAGGTTTAGCTAACGATTACATGTTGTTTTCAAAAGACCTAGGTTCGAATCCCGCTGGAAACTTTTTATTTATTAATCAAAAACTTAAGAATTTTATTTTTTAAATTCATTAATATTATTATATTTATGTTAAAATGCTTTTTGCCATCTTAGCAATTGCTACTAAGCTATTGTATGCGTGAATTATGCAGTTGGCCACAACAAACTTCTATGCCTATTTGCCACGCCCCCAGGGGGCGTAGACGCATAATTTTTTGCCAGTTCTTAGAAAGGGCTGAGGCTAACATGCCTGCAAAATTTGGTTGCTTACATTCCAAAAATGCGAAAATTACAGGGTATTTTTCGATATGCCACGCCCCCAAAGAGGCTGAAAAATTATTTTTGGGGCATCGATAGAGGAGAACATTAGTAACTCAACCATCCAATTTTCAAGCTTCTAGCTCTAAAACTGTAGGAGATATAAACTTTTGCGGTTTGCCACGCCACCTGTGGGCGTAGATATATCTACCATAGCTTATTAGTCTTGGGTTGTCAACCCGAGTATACATGCAAAATTTCAAGTCTCTAGTGTCAATAGTGTTCAAAATAGAGCACAATTTGAAAAATCACTATATATTCAGGTCGATCTTCTTAGAATCATAAGATTTACTCGCATGCAAAATTTCAGCGTTCTAGCTTTAACGGTGTAGAAGATACGTATTTTCCGATTTGCCACGCCCCCAATGGGCGTAGATATATCCGCCATAGCTTTTTGAACTTGGGTTGTCACCCCGAGTATACATTCCAAATTGCAACTCTCTAGCTCATCATCTAGTATGATAACTTAACTATGGGCGGAAGAGTTTTCCGATTTGCCACGCCCCTAGTGGGCGGATCGGGAAAATTTTTACACTTTATAATTCGGGAACATATATGAGTATATGTTTAAAATTTCAAGTCTCTAGCTCTAATAGCGCCGAAAAATATTGCGTTCATACGGACAGACGGACAGACGGACGGACGGACAGACGGACGGACAGCAAGACGGACATTGCACAAACCCAATATACTCTTTTTCCCTTTTTAAGGGAACAGAGTATAAAAACCTTATAAATACCCTCAAACCTTTCACCAAGAGGTCAACAAACAAATCCAAGAAATGATTGAACAAGGCATTATTCGAAAATCGAAATCGCCCTATTGTTCTCCAATCTGGATCGTACCGGAAAAATCGGACGCCTCCAAGAAACAAAAATATCATTTAGGTATTGACTACCGGGATCTAAATGAGATCACCATCGACGATAAATTTCCCATCCCTTTAATAGATGAAATACTAGACAAATTAGGAAAATGTCAGTACTTCACAACAATTGATTTAGCGAAAGGATTCCATCAAATTTAGATGGATCCCGAATCAATACAGAAAACAGCCTTTTCAACAAAACATGGCCATTACGAGTATACACGTATGCCAATCGGTCTGAAAAACGCACCAGCAACATTCCAACACAATATTATACACAAACGCAATGAAAAACACAATCAAAGAAGTAATAACAAGAAAATTACCCGATAGGCTTTTCATGACACTAGCTAGATTTGACATAACAACTGTCACAAACCTCAAACAAGTAGCTCAAAGAGAGGGTCTATACGAAAATAGTACAGAAGTAAAGAAATCAAATCAAAGCCAACAAAGTGGAAAAAGTGGAAAATATTTTCCCCAATTTATAGGTTCAACACCAAACACCTCCCAAATTAATCAAACTGGTCAACAGTCAAAACCAGACAATAATCCACCATCATTCAAAGAATTCCAACAGAAATTAAATCAAGGAAGAGTTCAGAACTCCTTGAATTACCAAACCCATAAATATTCTCAGGAGAAACCTCCTAATCAGCCAGTAAAAAGACAAAGAGAAAGTAACAGTGGAATAAGCAGGATGGACACATCCGAAAATTTTCATCAAGAAGCCTCGGAACAGGAAGAGTCAGAGGAGGAGATAGAAGTCCATTCATTAGAGTAATCTTTAATAACAAACCCCTTAAATGTATTATTGATACGGGATCATCAATAAACATTTTTTCTTTAATTTCAAAACTCACTCAGAGAATTTACAAGTTCATACTATCAACGGTAGTATTGAATTGAAAGAAACAGTTTTCTTTGCACCAACAAAATTTGTCCGAAACATCAAAAATTTTATATTCACAACTTTTCAAACAATTACGATATGCTAATTGGAAGAAAATATTTACAAGCCTGTAACGCTCAGATTATCTATACCGAAGATTGCGTAACTTTAGGAAGTTACACCTTTTATTTTAAATACGAAGATGAAACAGATAATGAAAGAGGAATTGAACAAAGGCAGTTTGACCCAATAATAACTAACGACCCAGATATTAATTTCGCAATCAATAATGAAATTAGCGAAAAAAATGAGTATAGATTAGATCATTTAAACCCCGAAGAAACCGAAAACTTAAAAAAAAAGGTGTTATATGAGTTCAGTGATATCCAGTGCCGTGAAGGTGAAAATTTGACCTTTACTAGTACGATAAAACACTCGATCCATACAAAACACGAAGGCGTTATTTATAAACAAGTAAGAACGTTGCAGTTAGGCGAAACTAACTGCGGTATACTCTGTTCCCATAGGTGCATTTTATTTATTTAATAAACATTTAATTAACGAAATATTTCGGCAATTAGCAAACGTACATGGCAAGCAACAAACGTTTTTCCTACACATACATACAGATTTTCACATGTACACACTATACGAGTATACACACAATTTTCTATGTATACATACAAAAGTTTGGATGCCAGAATATTCTAAGAATTGTGACTGAATTGGGAATTTTTCGATCGTTACTTTAGTTTTGTCAAAAGGCGCTCTAGCAATGCCTTATTTGGTTTTAGTTAACAAGGCCCAGGTCAGGGCAGTGGCGCTGGTGGTAAGCGCTATGCAAGCTATACTTAGGTGCGTGGGTTCGAATCCCGCAGAAAACTTGTTTTCAAAAATTATTTATTTTTTATTTTTTTAATATTTGTATATTTATTATAAAGTGCTTGCTGCCAATTGATAATCATTTATAAACATACGCATATGAATTGTGCATTTAAGTAAAAACTAAAACTGCTTTATGCTTTCCGATTTGCGACGCTGTGTGGCAGGCAGTTTTTCTATGCATGCATATATGTATGTATGTATATGTACCCAATGGGCGTAGATATATCCGCCATAGCTTTTTGAACTTGGGTTGTCACCCCGAGTATACATTCCAAATTGCAACTCTCTAGCTCATCATCTAGTATGATAACTTAACTATGGGCGGAAGAGTTTTCCGATTTACCACGCCCCTAGTGGGCGGATCGGGAAAATTTTTACACTTTATAATTCGGGAACATATATGAGTATATGTTTAAAATTTCAAGTCTCTAGCTCTAATAGCGCCGAAAAATATTGCGTTCATACGGACAGACGGACAGACGGACGGACGGACAGACGGACAGACGGACGGACAGCAAGACGGACATTGCACAAACCCAATATACTCTTTTTCCCTTTTCAAGGGAACAGAGTATAAAAACCTTATAAATACCCTCAAACCTTTCACCAAGAGGTCAACAAACAAATCCAAGAAATGATTGAACAAGGCATTATTCGAAAATCGAAATCGCCCTATTGTTCTCCAATCTGGATCGTACCGAAAAAATCGGACGGCTCCAAGAAACAAAAATATCGTTTAGGTATTGACTACCGGGATCTAAATGAGATCACCATCGACGATAAATTTCCCATCCCTTTAATAGATGAAATACTAGACAAATTAGGAAAATGTCAGTACTTCACAACAATTGATTTAGCGAAAGGATTCCATCAAATTTAGATGGATCCCGAATCAATACAGAAAACAGCCTTTTCAACAAAACATGGCCATTACGAGTATACACGTATGCCATTCGGTCTGAAAAACGCACCAGCAACATTCCAAAGATGTATGAATAATCTCCTAGAAGATTTGATATACAAAGATTGCTTAGTATACCTTGACGACATCATAGTTTATTCCACTTCATTGGATGAACATATGATATCACTCAAAAAAGTATTCACTAAGTTAAGAGAAGCTAATCTAAAACTACAACTCGACAAGTGCGAGTTCATGAAAAAAGAGACAGAGTTTCTCGGACATATAATAACAACAGAAGGTATTAAACCTAACCCGAATAAAGTAAAAGCCATAATTCAATTTCCAATTCCAAAATCGCAAAAAGAAATAAAATCATTTTTAGGTTTGTGTGGATTTTACAAAAAGTTCATACCAAACTTTGCCCAAATTGTCAAACCAATGACACTCAACCTAAAAAAAAGGTGCAACAATTATTATTAACGATCAAAATTACATTTCAGCTTTTGAAAAACTTAAGCTCTTAATTACATCAGATCCTATATTGATCTACCCGAATTTTAATAAACAATTCTCCCTTACAACAGACGCAAGTAACATAGCTATAGGAGCAGTTCTATCACAAGAACATAAACCAATTTGCTACGCAAGTAGAACACTTAATGAACATGAAATTAATTACTCCACGATTGAAAAAGAATTACTAGCCATTGTCTGGGCAACTAAATATTTCCGGTCATACCTTTTCGGTAGAAAATTTGAAATCTTAAGCGATCATAAACCTTTAGTATGGCTAAATAATATAAAAGAACCCAACATGAAACTCCAAAGATGGAAAATAAAACTCAACGAATTTGACTATAAAATAAAATATTTAAGTGGTAAAGAAAATCACATAGCAGATGCACTTTCAAGAGTAAAATTAAACGAAAACTTCTTAGGAGAAACAAATAGCAATACCGCAACAACAATACACAGTGCACATGAAGATAATGAGAATTACATATCTATAACAGAAAGGCCATTAAACTATTATAATAGACAATTAGAATTTATAAAAGGAACAGAAAATAAAGTAGACACAATAAAGTATTTTCACAAAACAAATATAAAAATCACTTATAAAGAAATGTCGAACGCACATGCCAAAGAAATAATAAAACAATATCTTTGTAGTAAAAATAACGTAATTTACTTTCATAACGAACAGGATTTCCCTATTTTTCAACAAGCATATATCGAAATAATACATCCCAATAATATCACTAAAACTATGAAAAGCAATATTATATTGTCAAATTTATTAACGTATGCAGAATTTAAAGAGATAATTTTCAAAAATCATAAAGAACTTCTACACCCAGGAATAGAGAAAACAATTAATTGGTTCAAAGAAAAATTCTATTTCCCTGACCATCAAAAACTAATACAGAACATAATAAATGAATGTTTAATTTGTAACTTAGCTAAAACGGAAAATAGAAATACTAAATTAACATTTGAAATCACTCCAGAAGTATATAACATTAGAGAGAAATACATAATGGACTTTTATATAATCGATAATCTACAATTCCTTTCATACATAGACCTATATTCCAAATTTGCAACATTAATCGAAGTAAAATCTAGAGATTGGTTAGAAGCAAAAAGAGCTATAATGAGAATATTTAACGAGTTAGGCAAACCAATAGAAATCAAAGCAGATAAAGATTCAGCATTCATATGCGCAGCATTACAGAACTGGTTAAAAGATGAAAACGTTAAAATTGATATAACAACGAGTAAAAATGGAATTGCAGACGTAGAAAGATTCCATAGAACAGTAAATGAAAAACTTAGAATCATTAACAATGAAAATAACATTGAAGACAAATTAACTAAATTCGAAAAAATACTTTACACATACAATCATAAAATTAAACATAAAACAACTAATAGAACACCAGCAGATATTTTCATATACGCAGGAACACCTGAATATAATACCCAGTTAAATAAAATCAGCCAGATAACAGATCTTAATAAAAACAGACATGAGTACGAAGTAAATACTAAATATAGACAAGGACCATTAGTTAAAACAAAAACAACAAATCCCTTTAAAAAGACAGGTATAATAAATCAACTTGATGATAAACACTATGAAGAAATAAACAGAGGACGTAAAGTCATTCACTATAAATCCAAATTCAAAAACAAAAAGAAAATTAACAAAAGTAAATACGATAACTAATTACAGATCAACTAATAAAGATGACTCTCATGTTCATCATTATAACGTTTAATATCAACCCCACATTCAGCCAAAGCATCGAGATAAACCCAGTAAAAGCACCCAATGGCTACCTAATATTCAAAACAGGCACAATGGATCTACCCACTAACTTCGATACCATTATCTTAAAGTAAATCTGACAAAAATCGACATAACATATAATAATCTATTAAAACAAGCTCAAGAATTTAATGATGTCGTTCATATCCAATATTTAGGAGAAAAACTAAGTAGAGAAATAAGTGGAATTCAAATTGTAAAACGTAGCAAACGAGGTCCAGTAAATGCAATAGGAACAGTTTACAAATACCTTTTCGGAACACTGGATAACGACGACAAAGAAGAGTTACAAGACAAAATAAAAAACTTAGCAGAACACAGCATTCAAGCAAACGAACTTAATTACGTAATAGACGCCATTAATAAAGGATTAGAAGCAGTAAATTCAATCATTTCTGAAAAAGAAAAATCTATCAAACTAGAACTCTTAATTTTTAATTTCGAACATTTCACGGAATATATCGAAGATATAGAAATGGGCATGCAACTCACCAGATTAGCTATATTCAATCCAAAATTACTCAAACACAACTACTTGAAACATGTAGACTCGGAAAAATTATTGAACACTAAAACCTCTACTTGGCTTAAAACAGATACAAATGAAATTTTAATAATATCCAATATCCCAAGAGAAATTATCAAAACCCCAATCTTTGAGATACTTCCGTACCCAGACTCAGAAAAGAACATCTTAACCGAGAACTCACATAATAAATACTACTTTGAAAACGAAAATTTATACAATAAAAACACCAAACAATTAGAAACAAATGAATGTATAATAGGCATTTTAAATCAAGTAACAACCTCATGTAAATACACAAAAACCTTTAAAAATTATCAAATTACCTACATAGAACCTAATATTATTGTAACTTGGGATTTACTAAAGACCAAATTAAATCAAGATTGCGTAAACAACGAATTAACAATAGAAGGAAATAATATAATACAAATTTACGATTGTTCATTACAGTTAAATGAAATATCTATTAAGAATTCATACTTTGACTATTCACAAAGCATCTATGTAACAAACAATATTACGAAACTAGAACCCATATCTTACTTACAAACTAAAGAAATTATTAACCAACATACAAAATACAACAGTGTATTCCAAACTATTACTATAATTACTTTTGTCATTACTATTATAAGCATAATATTAATTTATAAGCTTAAAATTGTACCACAAAAACTAATTATCAATGTCAATAACACTAAAAAACCAGAAATTGAAATCCCAAATCGAGTGGTAGAGCAAAGCCCTTCACTATACCCAAAAGTATCCGCCTGAGGACAGGCTATTTTCTTAAGGATGGGGGAGTAATATATCGACCTCCTCACATAACGTCATACTTAGCAACAATCACTCGCACCTTTTCCCATAAACTCATATTTCATATAAACGAGTTCATTCACCCTATATCCGCCAATAGCATAACACTTACATAAACATCCACGTGTAACCGACAGATACAAGCCCCAAGCGTGAGAACGCCTGATCAGCAATTCTATCCTAAACAGCCAAAAGTTTTAGAACGCCTGATCAGCAATTTAATCCTTAGCAGCCAAAAAGCGTGAGATCGCCTATTCAGCATATTATTAATAACCAATCAGATTCATTCAAACATATCGTCCGATCAAAAGCTCACCACTGAAAGCTCAGAAGCTTTAAAATACCGCATATAATAAGCCAACACACAATTGTATCTTTTAGTTCTAATCGAGTTTTAAGCCGCTGCTCTAACATTGCTGTAACGTTTTTAATAAGATAAACTCCAACTGTTAAAATTAAATAAAGTTATATTTTTTTAATAAAGACGGTTGTTAAACACATAATTATATATATAAAGTATAGCTTATAAGTGCGTAAAGAAGAGTATTAATTTTTTTGCATAGTTCAGGGTATCTCGTAGTCTCGACTAGATCCTTCTTACTTGTTAATTTTAACGTTAGGGATTCTACAATATTTATTTGATGTCTAAAATATTCCGCAGCCCAGCCACCCACTCTACAATATGTTTAAAAAATTCGTCATCTACAAACTCAATAATGCGAACATTTTCCGGAAACTTTTTACACTCTCTTAAGTGATCTAGAACCATTTGGCCTCGAGTATGTGTACCTGTAAGATCAACGGTAGCATGCCAAGTACTAGACTTCTTAATAAACTGATTGTTAAAAAGATACGCCGCTACTAGCAAGGCATCGCAGGGACTCCAATTATCGATCTTATACTGTAATTTTTCTACTTTGTTAAGTATATGGATTGCATGGTGTTTGTTATCATCAACGCATTTGCCAAACTCATTCAAACGCCAGTTCTAAAAGAAAATTATTTGTATTAAAAAATGTTAAAACATAAGAAACACTTATTAAATTTGCTCTACTTACAATAGGTATGTTGAATCGCTCTTTGGTGCATGGTTCCCACGGCAGTATAGTAATTGGGCATCGGCTTTTTAACAACACGGCATGTGCAGCCTCCGGATCTGAATGGAAATTGAACTCTGCGGATCGTGATGAGTTGCCCACTCCTTGATAGTTTCCCCCCATAATGTAAATATCTTTAATACACTGTCCAAACTGTTCACCATACATAGTGTAGCAAAGTGCCAAATTGGTCAGTGGACCCACCGCAATGATAGTGATTTGCTGAGCTCGGTCCTCGCAAAGGTCGTGTATAGCTACAACTGCATGCTGTGACTGCACATAGCTGGACACATGTGCACCAGTTTCATCCTTTAAGCAATCTCCGAATCCATCGCTCCCGTGGAATAACTTTCTTTCAGCATCAACATAACCAGCAAGAGGTTCCACTGCACCCATATAAATTGGCACCTAAATAATGACAGTAATAAGCAGTAAGTCGCTTTAACAACCACAAAACTTTTCATATAAAAACAAGTAAGAACGTTGCAGTTAAGCGCAACTAACTGCTAGATACTCTGTTCCCGTAGGTGCATTTTATTTATTTAATAAACATTTAATAAACGAAATATTTCGGCAATTAGCAAACGTACATGGCAAGCAACAAACGTTTTTCCTATACATACTATACGAGTATACACACTACGTGCGCGCAAAAGCTGCATGCTATAGTATTCCGAGAATTGCGATTGAACTGTAAGTTTGTAGCAGTGAACTTATTTAGGTTTAGCTGGTTTTTGTTTATTAATCGAAAACTTATAAATTTAATTTTTTTAATTCATTAATATGTTTATACCCTGAGCCCATTGAAAATGGGAAATCAGGGTATAATGGTTTTGTTAAATGTATGTAACAGGCAAAAGGCGGCGTGTCAGATTTTGGATTCCGGTCTCCACTTCGCCCCACCACCCTCAAATGTGAAAAAAAAAATGCATTTCAAATACTAGAGATATCCAGTTCGGTTTAGCATATAGATATGATATCATAATCATAATCTGAAGATATCAATACGATTGTCCATCTAGAAACAGAATTAATAATCATCAAAGTTTTCTCATCAAAACCCATGCGACGCAGCAGCAAAGCAGCGAGACAGCAAGACGCTTGCAATGCTTACACACATGCATACACACATACATGCCTACAAGCGTAGATCAGCGTCTATGTGTGTGCGTGGTTTTGCATGTACAGTTTCTAATGCGTGCAGAAACGAATCGAATAATTCTTGGAATATTATTCGTTCGGAGAAGGGCTCAGGGGATTTCGTAGTCGAGCAGTCTCGACTACAGCTTTCTTACTTGTTATATTAATGATAAATGCTTTCTGCCATCTTAGTAATTACTACTAAGCTGTTTGTATGCATGAATTATGCAGTTGGGCACAACAAACTTCTTTGCCGATTTGCCACGCCCCTAGTGCGCATTGGGCGCAAGTGCCGATTTAGAGGCATAAAGACAAAAATTATTTTGTTATATTTTCTTCTTTTTAGACTCTGTTCCCAAAAAGGGAAAAAACTCTATTGGGTTTGTGCAATGTCCGTCTTGCTGTCCGTCCTCCGTATGAATGCTATATTTTTTCGGCGCTATTAGAGCTTGTTGTAGTGGCGGCCCGATAATAAGTAAAAAATCGTGGTTGTATTTCTTCGACTTTATTTAGTGTAAAAGCTGTGTTTTTTCTTCGTAGTTAAGTGTAGAGTAGTTCACCGATTACGAACCATTAGGAGAACTGGAGTGTGAGTTATTCTATTAGCAGAGCATAACACTGTCAATAGCATAGCATGTCGACGTGAGGCAGGAGCAGCTCCTGTTAATGCAATCTGACATTAACATGCAAACTCTGCATGTTACTCTGAACTCTGCATACGCGACACAGGAAGGAATTGACGCTGGATGGTGTGCTCCCTTTGGATGACGGGGGCTTTACCTGAAGGATAAAAGGCGTCGGAGAATGAATTGCTTATGATGTTGGGGCTGAATGAAGGATATTCAGCCTCTCATCGTGTAGCGATGGACGGAGCAAGTTGAAACCGACGAAAACTTGAGTTGGGAAAGAGGAGACACTTTCCGGTGGCGTTGGCGTTAGTGGACCTGTAAGTACCCAACCGAAAACAGTCTCTAGACCTAGTAAAGGTCCACAAATTTGATGACAACCTCACTGCATAATAGACGGAAGGATATCCGCACCTATAAGGATATCAATTTCCGAACTCTTGTAGAACTCGGGGTCAGCTAGCTGAATATTCGGAAGAATGTTCAATAAGTGTTGCGGAATTAGAGGCGAAGGGAGGTTGCCGACAAGTTTTGGAACTACGAGCGCAAAATCATTAATTCGCAATGTCGGTTTCAACGGAGAATCAATATCAAAGTTGCAAAGCTTTCCGGCGTTGGCCGTAATCGCTTGATTCGGGCTGGAAACCTGCGTTTTCACGGATGTGAAAGGCAACTTGATCTTATGGAATAGTCGCTCAGAAATAAAAGTTCTTTCGAACCCTGAGTCGACTACAGCACGGGCGGGATAGATAGCTCCGAAATGGCATATATTGACCACAGCCGTGCAGAGGAGGACTCTTTGCGTATTAGCAGCCAAATCCGTTTGGTGAATCGACATAACACTCGGACTAGGATGGTTCTCCTGTTAGAACAGCTCGCACTTCGTGCTTTTGCGTGTGGAATGATTTGACTCGGTTTGGAAGGTCAGGAGCTGTTGGAGCAGAAAGATCACCTTCCATAGCCCCAAGTGCCCGAGCACGCTCGCTAAGGAAGTGACTAACATCCCGCCAGGCTGGAATTTCCGTTTTTCGTATTAAGGAGTGCTCCCAGAGAGTTCGAGTGTGTTCCGGCAATTTGGATGTGCACAGGAACACAAGGATACAGTCCCCATTCTCTGTAGAGATTTGAGCATGCTCGAGTGCAGTACACCTATGGATAGTGCCATGCAATTCTCTGAGAGCCGAGCCTGATTCTTTAGTGACGGCGGACGGTGCACTTGATGCTGAAATGGCGTCGATCTGCCTGCTTAATTGGGCTGTACACCGCAGTGGTCGAATTTTGCCTCCATGGCTTCAACTTCGCCACTATCAGTCCCCTGGCTAAGCGCTTTGGAACACGCTTTATATTTTTGTTCTGACCTCCCCCAAAGGACCTTGACTCGATCCCGTTGGATTTCTAAGACTTGGAGTTGGGCTACCGGAGTGGAACCAATATCCTCAGAATATTCGATGCGGGATTCAAACTTGATGAGCCTATCAGCCACGGATATAAAGTCAGAGAGAGACATGTTTGCTGAAATACTTGCAGGCTTTGGACTGGATCGAGTTACGACCGGACTGCGTTTGAACGCGCTGGTGGATTGCGGTTTCCCGGACGGAATTGGAGATGTAGAAGAACTGCGTTGATTCAAACACTCAGCTGTGCACGGCTAGTACGATTGGACATGGATGATAATTAGGAGTATGCTGACCGAAATTTCTGTTATTGAGACAGAAGGTGGCTCAAAGCACGAAATGAGGAAGTTGACGAAAAAAGTAGGAAGTTGTCAACAGAACGGAGACTAAATAAGTAGATAAACAAAGTAAAAAAAAAGAATAATGATTTAACTAATAGTATATAATAAATGAATTGATTTTCATTTTAATTCAATTATAAATTGAATATCTCCTTTTATATTTTAAAATAAAGTAAAAATTTAAACAAGACGAACAACATTTATTTTATCTTTTAAAATTTATTTAAAATGTTTGAATTACGATGAATGCGGGAAGAGAGAACAATATGGTCGTGGAACGACTATCGAAAGAAATTGTGGTGGTCGGCAAGAGCTATCGATAGTTTTGCGATTTGTACTGCGTACTCAGCTGGACGTAAGAAAACAAACAATTGGACATTCTCGTTTCTGTATGGAATTTGTGTTATCGAATAGATTATTTGAAGTGTTAATTGTGTTGCTAAATTGTTTGTACGGACGCAAGTGAAAAGAAAATAACATATATTCTATATGTTATGTATGTATGTGCGTATTAGAACAAAAATAAATAAACAGATGAATAGCCGTACACTTATTGAATGTAATGAAGAAATAAGAAATTGAAAAATAAATCAATTAAAAACATCAAAGAATATTGTGTTTGTTATTTAATAAATTTGATTTGTGGTGTATATCCGTACATAGGTGCAAGTGCTGAAGTGAAAACAGCTGAGGATCGGCAATAACATAAACAGCTGATATATGTATAATTATATGTGATTCGCGTAGTTATAAGAAAATTTAAAATAAACCAAAAAAGAATATATGAAAACAACAAAGGATATTGATTGTTTATTTTATTCTTTTTGATTAAAAAAAAAGATGCCGTGAATAGGCGAAACGACAACTAGTGCCGACATAAAAGATATATGTATGCGGGTATGGGAATTTTTATGTATACATGTCGCACAGCCGGCGGTATGTATATACATAATTTATTTATTTCCCAGTTCATAATTTATTTGTAATAAGTTGACAAATCGTGAGTCAGACTAAAGAAATTTAAAATTATATAAACATAAAGCCTAAACAGAAGTACAAAACATTTAAAATAACAATAGTGTCACCAACCCGATGGAGGTGTTTTATTTGCCAGACCGGCCAGCTATGCCCCAATTCACAGCCAAAAATGGTCAGTGATACTATTGAAACTAAGAAAAATAGAATGTGTTAATTGAAAACTTAAATTAGAGTTATAGGTTCTCTGGTATGATATTAACCTAATAATTTATAATAATTCTTAAAATAAAAATTATTAGTGAGAAAAGAAAATTAATAAAAATACAAAATTAGAGATGAAGAAAGAAAATAAAGATAGGAATAGAAAATATAAAAGTCAGCAGCATCCAAACTCAACTCAGGGTATTTCGAGTAACTACTTTAAGATGAGCTGAAAGCAATGATTTTATTAGAGGAAGAGAGAGCTCTGAGGAAAATACGTGATAATATTTGTTATAATTAACACAAGACATGAAAAGCGTAATGTAATGAATAATCTGTGGTGCACTGTGGTAATTGTAAGGGGCGATAGTTCCTGGTAATTCGGGAAGGAACAGAAAAATGGAGCCGCATTAACAAGCTGAGCGAGTTAATGTTACCAATGATTAAGTTGTGTAGGAATGTAATACCTTAAATTGTCCTACGATTAACTAATGATGGCAGGTCAATACGTAGAAGCCTACTATAATAGGAAGGTAAATGCAAATTGTTGTCCCAATTTAGATCCCTTAAAGCAAAGAGTAGAAACTGTTTCTGGACCGATTCAATCCGTTCCTGATACAGTTTATATTGCGGAGACCAAATAACTGAACAATATTCTAAGATAGGGCGCACAAGTGAAATAAATAAATGCTTCATAATAAAAGGATCTTTAAATTCCTTAGACCATCGTTTAATAAAGCCAAGCACACATTTAGCTTCATTTGTGATGGTGGAAATATGCAGATTGAAATTAAGTTTAGTGTCAAAGAGAACGCCAAGATCTTTGACGGTAAAAATGCGTTTTAAGGAAATATTGTTAATATTATAGTCAACAATGTGTGGAGTAGTTCGACAGAAGGTCATAGTCATACACTTAGAGTAATTTAAGTGCAATTGATTAACCTCACACCAACATTGAAATGCATTTAAGTCATCTTGAAGGTGTGCATGCTCAAGTAGACTATGAGAGGCAAAGTTTTACATCGTCTGCATACATAAATATAGTTGAATGAGAAATACAACTAGGCAGGTCGTTTATAAAAAGAGAAAAGAGTAAAGGTCCTAAATGACTACCCTGAGGAACACCCGACGTAACATAGATTAGTTTAGAAATTGATGATCTCAGCAAAACTCTCTGAGTTTTATCCTTTAAGTAGGATGAAATCCACGATAAAAGTTTAGGGGAAAATCCTAAGCGATCCAACTTTAAAATTAACAAGTGATGGTGAACTGAATCAAATGCTTTACTGAAGTCAGTCTAAATAACATCAAAAATTTTGCAAAAAGATCAGAAGACTCTTGATCTTCACAAGATTTTTCCAAACCAAAGAAAAATGAGGTTGGCAAACCAGAAGATTTACGCTTAGAATTTACAAAAGTGTAAAATTTTTTCGGATCACGAGAAAACCGGCGTTTGACACGTACAAGATAATTCTCAGAGCAGCGAGAATTTAAGATATTAAAGTTAGACTTGGCTATAGAATATTTAGCCCAATCAACAACCGAACCAGACTTTTTCAAATTTTTAAAATATTTTGATTTAATATTTCTTAAATTAGAAAGCGTCTTAGAAAACCAGGGCGGCTTATTCAGAACAGGCGAATTACTACTGAGGGGAACACATACATCAATAATAGAATCTAGAGTTGAGTAGAAAAGGGATGTTGCGAAATTAACATCAACCGACTCATAAAAACTTGACCAGTCAGCTGAACTAATCAATTCGTTTAGCAAGACAAAATTGCATTTGCGAAAGCAACGTCTACGATTTGAAGGTGCTTCTGATACAGGTATTGAATTCCAAACAGAAAAAGAAACCTCCAAAGTGGGATGATAAATATCTTCTGGTAAACAAAAAGGATTTGATCTCGATACATTAATGATGGAATCATTATTTGTGAACACAAGATCAAGCGAGCGATTCTGATGATTAGAAATAGAGTTCATCTGAAGCAAGGACAGGTTGAACAATTCATAAAAAAACAAGTAAGAACGTTGCAGTTAGCCGAAACTAACTGCGATATACTTTGTTCCCATAGGTGCATCTTATTTATTTAATAAACATTAAATTAACGAAATATTTCGGCAATTAGAAAACGTACATGGCAAGCAAACGCAAACGTTTTTCTTACACATACATACAGATTTACACATGTACACACTATACGAGTATACACACAATTTTCTATGTATGCATACAAAAGTTTGCATGCCAGAATATTCTGACTGAATTGGGAATTTTTCGATCATTACTTTAGTTTTGTCAGAGACGCTCTAGCAATGGTTTATTTGGTTTTAGTTAACACAGCCCATGTTAGGTCAGTGGCGCTGATCGTAAGCGCTATGCAAGCTATACTTGGGTGCGTGGGTTCGAATCCCGCAAAAAACTTCTTTTTTTTTTCAAAAATTATTATTTTTTAATTTTTTTTATATTTGTATACTTATTATAAAATGCTTGCTGCCAATTGATAATAATTTATAAACATACGCATATGAATTTTGCATTTAAGCTAAAACTAAAACAACTTTTCCGATTTGGCACGCTGCTTGCTTGGCAAGCAGTTTTTCTATGCATGCATATATGTATGTATGTATGTATGTACACAGATGTTTGTATTTGTGTATACACATCCAAGTGTGTATACATATTGCAAGAAGTGCGATTGTATTGTTTTGTTTTGTCACAAGCTGCTGATCAGCTGGTCAGCTGATCAGCTGTGAATTTATTTAGGTTTAGCTAACGATTACACGTTGTTTTCAAAAGACCTAGGTTCGAATCCCGCTGGAAACTTTTTATTTATTAATCGAAAACTTATAAATTTTATTTTTTAAATTCATTAATATTATTATATTTATGTTAAAATGCTTTCTGCCATCATAGCAATTGCTACTAAGCTATTATATGCATGAATTATGCAGTTGGCCACAGCAAACTTCTTTGCCGATTTGCCACGCCCCCAGGGGGCGTAGACGCATAATTTTTTGCCAGTTCTTAAAAAGGGCCGAGGCTAACATGCCTGCAAAATTTGGTTGCTTACATTCCAAAAATGCGAAAATTACAGGGTATTTTTCGATATGCCACGCCCCCAAAGAGGCTGAAAAGTTATTTTTGGGGCATCGATGGAGGAGAACATTAGTAACTCAACTATCCAATTTTCAAGCTTCTAGCTCTAAAACTGTAGGAGATAAAAACTTTTGCGGTTTGCCACGCCCTCTGTGGGCGTAGATATATCTACCATAGCTTATTGGTCTTGGGTTGTCAACCCGAGTATACATGCAATTTCAAGTCTCTAGTGTTAATAGTGTTCAAAATATAGCACAATTTGAAAAATCGCTATATATTCAGGTCAGATTTGCCACGCCCCCAATGGGCGTAGACATATAACTTTTTGATCGATCTTCTTAGAATCATAACATTAACTCACATGCAAAATTTCAGCGTTCTAGCTTTCACGGTGTAGAAGATACGTATTTCCCGATTTGCCACGACCCCAATGGGCGTAGATATATCCGCCATAGCTTTTTATACCCTGAACCCATTGAAAATGGGAATTCAGGGTATAATGGTTTTGTGAAAATGTATGTAACAGGCAAAAGGAGACGTCGCAGACCCTATAAAGTATATATATTCTTGATCAGCATAAAAAAATAAGTTGATTGAGCCCTGTCCGTCTGTCCGTCCGTCCGTCCGTCCGTCCGTCCGTATGAACGTCGAGATTTCGGAAACTACAAAAGCTAGAGAGCTGAAATTTCACATGAACACTCGTATGTTACCTACGCAATACGAGTTTATTTTGTTTTTTCGATAACTCGTCCCATTTCCAAATTATCGATAAAAAATCGAAAATTCGTTTCCGTTTTTTAGGTTTTTTGGGTATAACTTCTACACCGTTTTAGCTAGAGACTTCAACTTAAAATTTAGATAGATATTATGGATACGCAGATTTTGTAGTTTTCAGATTTTGGATGCCACGCCCCCTTCGCCCCCAATTTGGAAAAAAACGCATTTCAAATACTAGAGATTTGCAATTTGGCACATTGGTAGATTTAGATACTCTTGATCTACTCTGAAAATTTCATGAAGATCGTCCATTTAGAAATGGAGTTATAAGCGTCCAAAGTTCAGCCCAACCCACCCCCAAGCCACGGCAGCAACTGCGCAGTTAGCAGAGCGCGCGCCTCTGAGTGCGTAAAGAAGAAGAGTATCACTTTTTTGCAGGGTTCAGGGGATTTCGTAGTCGAGCAGTCTCGACTAGAGCCTTCTTACTTGTTGAACTTGGGTTGTCACCCCGAGTATACATTTCAAATTGCAACTCTCTAGGTCATCATCTAGTATGATAACTTAACTATGGGCGGAAGAGTTTTCCGATTTGCCACGCCCCTAGTGGGCGGATCGGGAAAATTTTTACACTTTATAATTCGGGAACATATATGAGTATATGTTTAAAATTTCAAGTCTCTAGCTCTAATAGCGCCGAAAAATATTACGTTCATACGGACAGACGGACAGACGGACGGACGGACAGACGGACGGACAACAAGACGGACATTGCACAAACCCAATATACTTTTTCCCCTTCGGGAACAAAGTATAAATAGTGATCAAGTGTCGGAATAAGGTAGTTTACATTACAAGGTAAAGACCATGAAGTATTGGGAATATTAAAATCACCCAACACAAGAAGAGTCATTATCATTGGTATGTCCATAAATTTCTTTAATACAAGTTATGTGATGCTCATAAACTTGTAAATCAGAAGAAGGAGGAATATATGAACATGTAATAAATAATGAACACGATGGGAGAGTTAATTTAACACCAATAATCTCCACATCATGAAGGGAGGAAAATGTAAACAATTCCGAGAGGATACTGGACTTAACAGCGATTAAAACTCCACCTACTCTACGGTTTAAGCGATCAAGTCTATAAATAGTATAATTACTAGACAGAATTTCACTATTATGAATACTATGACTTAACCACGTTTCTGGTAAAGCAATGAGATCAAATGAAGAACTGAAACTATTAAGGAATATACTTTTAAGCTTAGAGTTTATACCCCGAACATTTTGGTAGATTAGGGACTAGAGGTGGGCATGGGCTGGAAAATCGAGTTTTGGGTTGGGTGCGGGCGGGTGCGGGTTACGCCGCTCAACCCGCTTTACCCGAAACAATTTGGAAATATGAGAACGCAATTGTGAAATGTTTTAATATTTTCAATTTGGATTGCAAATATTTTCGTTTCTTAACTTCGTGTACACTTTCGATTACGTTTGTTATCTATAAAAAGAAAAAGAACAAACAAGTTTTTCGGGCGGGCGGGTTGGTTTCGGGTTGCAACATTTTTTTAGCTTTCGGGTACGGGTAAAATTTTGTTCTTCGGCCCATGGGCTGGGTCGGGTTGGGTGCAAAATTTCGGCCCATGCCCACCTCTATTAGGGACAATTGAGAAAAGTCTAATTTATTTCTTAGTTTTTTTGTGCAGTTTTTGATGAAGATTGCACCGAAGGTATATTCAACGCTACAGGAGTTGATCTATTACGATCTATTCGGTTTGAGTTCATGCACAACCATATGTGGAGGCCAAAATTTGGGATCACATATAGTTGTGAAATATTCAACCGGTACATTTAACTTAAATGAAGAAATTTCACGAGGAGTCGAGAAATTAAACTTCGATATGGAAACAGAAACATTCCTAGAGGTCTTAGAGCAAATGTATGAAGATATTGCTTCACATGTTGTATCCGCCGAAAGCCTAGATAAAAAAACTTGCTTTCGAGGAGCTACAACGCATAAAGTGGGGGCAGTAATATTCGAATTGGTTACCGTATTACCATTCTCTGTATGAACAACACTTGGAAGAGGATCCAAGTTTTGAACAGGGACAAGAGATTCAGAAACTCCATCAACTGTTAAGGCAGTAGTCTCCGGACCAGGCGAGGGAACACAAATCGAGCGAGGTGATGAAGACAGAACAGAAACACAAGGTGAGGGAGGAGCAAGCGAGTTGGGAGACGATGTTAGTACAGGAGGAGGTACTAACAAAGAGGGATACTCAGCTTCAGATTGAGGGTCATCAAACTTAAAATTGACTAAATCTTCAGCAGCTACCAGGTCACGGGATAGCTGCTTAGAAATTTTATTCAATTTAAAAAATTGAACCCTCACAGCATTATACATCTTGGAAAAATTAATTTGTTTTTCCAAGCATGTCGGACAAGACCAACGTAAGCCACCAATACCAATAATCTTATCGTAGTCTCACCCAGTAAGTCCAGCACATTTAGTGTGCATAAGATTTTCACAAAGCCAACAATTAATAAATTGGGCCTGTGCCGAATCAGCTGCTTGTCTAACAGTGCAAGCTTTTTTGCAGCAGCTCATATTCGCAATTGGGATTCAAAATAAATCAGTTGGAAAAAAACAAATAGTGATAATGTTGCGAGAGCTAGTCACAACAACAAACAATAGCTAAAGCGCAAAAGCAAAAACAAAAATAAACCGTACGAAAGAGCAATAGTTTAAATTTGAGAGCAAAACTTACCCAAGTAAGCGAGAGCACTTATGCATACACTTACACAGTCAAGTATAAAAATAAGAAGAGATGGAGAGCGCGAAAAACAACAAGAGACGCTAAAGCAAAAATGAAATTGCTTCACTGCACCAAACTGCAATTCAGTAACAAAAACGAAACACAGTGCACCACGGATCAAACTATACAAAGAACAGAAACAAAGAACTTTGCAATATAAAAACAGACCGCAACTGTGTGAAATTTAAATAAAATAAGTAATCAAATACAAAAATAAAAAAGTGATCACGGAGCGCAAAAAAAACACGTCTAACTCATTCAACTGAGAACTCTCTCTGCATATGTATACAAATGTAGATATGTTTGTGCAAGAAACGGAATGACACGGTTTAGTACGTATCTACATATATAAGGATATATATATATACATATGTAAGCTTTGTGTACATTACTGATCATATGTTTTTGAGGGTTGCATAAATGCATATGTAACTCCACTGATCAGATGTAACTCCACCGATCAAGTGTTGGAGCCACATATCGGTTAAGACAATGAACTAATGACCTATCGAATAAGATCAGCTATTGAATAACAAGAGATAGTAAAGAAGAACAATATAAAGGTGAAATTAAATCAGAAACAAATTAAATTAAATCAAATCAAAAAAATTATTGTAAATTTAATCTATATATTCTATATTAATAAATAGCATACATAATTATAATTAATTAATAACGGAAGTCTAAGCTGAAGTGAAGAATAGGAGTACGAACATTTAATTGTTGATTCTCTTATTTTAAGTTAGTAACCATGTGTAATTATATTTTATTATAATAAACAAAAGCTCTTATTTTAGACAAATCAAATTGTGTTATTGCTCCTAGAGAGACCCACCATATTATATATATATATATGTCGCAGCGTCGTTATTTGTTGGTGTCTCGTCCGTCATATTGGCACCCAAACTTTCGTAGAGTGCAGTGAATTCCGACCGGCACGTGTAATTGTCTGAATGCGACTGACTTTGCATTGGTTCTCGATCACGCATTGATCTACGCTTCTCTTAAACACGCAGGCTGGACTACACTCAGCGGCAGCGCAACAACGCCGTCGCCTCACTCGTACGGTATTTTGGCGCCAGACATATTCTATGCTGTATGCTATGCCAAATTCTACGCTGTAGTCAAATTCTAAGAACGGTTTTACAATATACCAAACTCATTACGCAGTTGCGTCTTGCAAGCACAGTGGGCGAACTGTGCTCATAATGTGACAGATATGTACAGTAGTCTAAATTCGATTATAATGCGACATATATATATATATATGTAGATTGAGAAACTAGATCATATATACATACATGAAAATATGGCGGATGAGAAGTACCAGTATATATGTACTAGGTAATGCAAGTTTGGAGCTCTTATCTCGAAGCCTAAAGCTAGGTGCACACTGTAAAGAATCTCTATTGGCCGGGGTATAAATCTCGGTCTTGCCAGGTCCTTTCACAAGATAATTTGTAAAATTCGGGACTACGGAATGAGAGGCGTTTCTAGGCACAGAACTTCCCGTACGAAAATAGGGTAGGGTATGCACGGCCGGAGGTGGTTCGTCACGGGTAAATACGAGGCACTGCCCAGATTCAACACCTGCGTATACCGCTTGGCGTAGAATCTAGGGTAACACTGCGTTTTACCGACGGGATATGAGTTCGGGTGAAGCTCCAATCAAATAAATATAGGTGGCCGGAGATGGCCGGGTAATGTCGATACCGTGACCTGGATAGCTACTGGGCTCTGCCCAGACTCCACAACTGCGTATACCGCGCGATGTGGAATCTCGGACGTCACCGTGAGCTATCGGCGGGCCGTGGTATGGATGAAATCGCGATATGAGTACATACAGGGTATCACCGCGTATTGCCGGCGGGTCGTGGCGTGGGCGAAGTCGTGATCCGGATAATACAGAGCTCTGCCCTGATCCGACAACTGCGTATACCGCTCGATGTCGAATACAGGGTATCACTGCGTATTACCGGCGAGTCGTGACGTGGGCGAAGTCGTGATCCGGATAATACAGAGCTCTGCCCTGATCCGACAACTGCGTATACCGCGCGATGTCGAATACAGAGTATCACTGCGTATAAAATACAGAGCGCTGCCCTGCTCCGACAACTGCGTATACCGCTCGATGTCGAATACAGGGTATCACTGCGTATTACCGGCGAGTCGTGGCGTTGGAGTCCACAGTCTAACCCTTCTTTATTTCACAGCAAAACTCTTCTTGATTTCACTTATAAAATTCTTTATTATTTCACTTGTGTATTTCTTTATTATTTCACTTATATAATTCTCTACTTCACTTGTATTTCTATGCCTAACTCGCGCCCCTAGCTATGCTACCTCGTCGTGTCTACTGTCCGCGTTCCGTTTGTAATTCCTTCCGAAGTTATTCTAGGCAGGTCTAATGCCCGCCGATGCCGTAGCCAGAGTGATCTGCATGCTGCGTTTCTGTCTGCTACGCTGGCGCATCTGCCCTCACTGCGTGGGCGGCTGCGCGCTGACGCCGCTCTCTCACACCTTCGTTATGCGCGTGGCTGTACGCTAAGCTGCGTGCATTAGCTGTGCATGAGCTCTCATCTCTGCCCGGCCGAGCGTCAGCGCGTGCCTACGCTATGTAGCGTGAGAGCTTTCGGCTCGGCACGTGCTATGTGTTCTTGTTCGGGCGGCTATGCTCTCCTAATGCTGCGCTGCTCGTGTTATCGTGGCCGCCGCTTAGCTTTGAGCGCGGTTATGCTCTCTTAATGTTGCGCTCTCTTGATATCGTGGCCGCCGCGTAGCTTTGAGCGCTGCTATGTTCTCTTAATGGTCACTCTCTGGCTATCGCCGTTGCTATGCTGTCCGTTAGGTCTGTGTGGTCGTCGATGCTGTTGCTAGGTGCATTATTTGGCGAATAATGCAGCCAGTACCGCGATTGACCGCCGTTAGAATTATCTGTCTTGTCTTTTGTCTCGTTCGTTTGGTCGTTGCGTTTGTCTGTTTGTCCGTCTGTTGCTGCGTTATGGTCTGTCGCCGTTCGCCGATCTCTCGCTACCCTGTCTTATAAGTATGTACATATGTATGAGATTGTATGCTTATCGTACTATTATTAACTTATAGACTAATAATACAAAAATTAATGACTATCTTATACTACAAACTACTATCTGCAAAAATTGTGAGTTTTCACACCCCCCCCCCCCCCCCCCCCCCTTTGTTACGACCGGGAGACTTCACGGGTGGTTGGCGCCCTCCTTTGCTGCGCTGGATATGATACTGCCGGTTGCCGAACTGGCGTATGTAGCGTGTCCGCCCCGCTGCCGGGATCTCCAGCTCCCCTCTTACGTGGGTGACCACCTCAAGGGGCAGCCATTTCTCGCTGGTGTGCCAGCCCTCGGGTGGAGAAACCCAGCGTCCGATCGGTGGCGTCGCTTCCCCAGTATCCTCGACCTGTTAGGTTCCTGGCTCTGAGGTGCTCCTCTTCGGGGATGGTGCGTGGAGTTGGAAGTCTTCGCTCGCCTGTTCCGTCTCGTGGCGTCGTCGCTGTCGGCCATGAGCCCCCTCTCCCCAGCGGCTGCCGGCATCCGGAAGGATGGTCTGGGGTAGGTGAGGTGGGTTTTCCTCTTGGTCTTCTTCTGCCTCAGCTTCAGTTTCAGGTGTCTTGGTTGCCTCTCCGCTTCGGCTGTCGTCGGATATGGTGTATTCGGGGGTGACACCGATGAAGGGTGGTGGGGTGCAGGAACTGAAGGAGGGGCTCTCTTCAGTGGGATCATCTTCCGGCGGTGAGGAGATCTCCTCGTTGGTGGTGCTCATCTGGAGGTCCGGCCCGATATCCGCTACCCGGCATACCCTCTCCACCACCGGGGTTGGGGCTTCGTTGGCTAATGTATCGTACAGTCCCTCCAGGCGAGGGTCGTCCGGTCGGCAGTACCCGGGAAATGCATCTAATCGCTTTTCCCCGGCCAGCCGGATACCGCTACCTGGAGCGAACGGTGCGGCTCTCGCCCTCTGCGCTTCCGCCCGGGCTCGTCGCCTCTCGTCGGACACGACTGATCAGTACCGCTGGTGGTGGCTCACCCATTGTTGCGTGATGTGGGTGGCCAATCGTCGTCTTCTGTTCTCCGCCGCCCTGTGGGCCTCCTCGGCCTGTCGTGTTCTTGCGGCGGCGTGTTCCTCCTCCTGGGAAAGCAACTCCGCCCAGCGATTTCCGTCCCGGTGGCGGCTTCGGCGTGGTTGCGGGGGGTCGGTAGGGTGTTCTCCTGTCTGATCCATTTTGCTGCAGTTGGTGATGAAAGATTAGTTATCTATGGTTCTTCTTCCGTCCGGTTCTGCCGTCCCCTATCCCTTTGGCGCGAGTTAAACCCTGTACTTAGTTTAATACAATATTTTGTTATTACTAAAATTACAACTACCCTTCTACCCGGTGGCCCTCCTCGTCTGGGATTGGATCGTGGTATTCCTTCAGGTCTGCTACGTTGGCCGTCCGCCGTTGACGTCCTCCAACCCGCTGTAGTCGCACGATATTAGACGACAATATCTTCATTACTTTGAACGGCCCATCGTACCGCGGGCCCAGCTTGGCGGCGAATCCATCAGCGGCCTAACTGAGGAAATGGGTGCGCACTAAGACCAGGGTGCCCAAGGCGGGTCGCCACTCTCGTCTCCGCAAATTGTAATGGCGGCTTTGCTCCGCCGTCGCATTACTGGCGTTGTCCTGGGCTATCCTGAACAAGTCCTTCAGATGCCTTGCCCTCTCCTCCGCGGTTGATGCCTGTTTGCCCATCCCCGGCGTGACTTCCTCGTAGAGTGCCCCCGGCAATCTGGGTGCTCGGCCCTGTACCAAGAACGCTGGACTGAATCCGGTTGTGTCCCATACGCTCGTGTTGATGGCCAGGCTGAACTCCGGTAATAAGGCATCCCAGACATCTTGCCGGGTGCCTAGATATTGGGCAATCATTGTTTTCACAGTCTTGTTGGCTCGTCCCGTTGGGTTTTGGTTTGGACTGTAAGGCGCCGTATGTTGGAGCTGGATTCCAGCCTGCTGGGTGAAATCCTTAAACGCCCGGCTGGTAAACTGGGTCCCGTTATCGCATACTAGGACTCTCGGAGCCCCGAAACGACTGAGGATCCTTTCCCGCAATGCTTGCTCCAATGTGGCGGAAGTCGCTCTTCGCAGTGGGACCAGTTCGACCCATTTGCTGAAGTGGTCGAGTATCACCAGCAGCATCGTATGTCCCGATTTTGACCGTGGCAGTGGTCCCACGAAGTCGGCGCGGATGTTATGGAACGGTTCCTCCACCTGACGGGTTAACATCTTGCCCGCCGTCTGCCTTTGGCTTACTTTATAAGTTTGGCAGGTGGAGCAATGACGCACGTGCTTGACCACATCTCGAATATATCCCGGCCAGTAGTATCGCTGTGCTATCCGTGTTGCGGTCTTCCGAATCCCAAGGTGGCCCGCTGTCGGCTGGTCATGGCACTCGTGCAGGACCCTAGCCCTGGCGCCCTTCGGGACGCAAAGCTTCCATGGTGTATATTCCTCGTCCGGAGGTCGTCCCCCCGCCTGACGGTACAGTTGGCCGTTGGCGATCAGGTAGTCTGGGTGTTGATCCGGGTTGTTCCTAACCTGCTCCATCGTCCGAGTCCACCAATGGCAGTTGGGAGCTTCCTCCTTGGCGGAGCTGAGCACTGCTTCAGGCTGCCGGGACAGAGCGTCTGCCACCACATTCTGTTTCCCTCGGCGGTACTGCACATCGAAACGATACTGCTGGAGTTCCAAGGCCCACCTGGCTATCCTACCCGACGGATTTTCGATGGAGTTTAACCATTTGAGCGCCAGGTGGTCCGTCACCACGGTGAACTCGTACCCCTCGAGGTAACACCGCAACTTACGCACTGCCCACACTATTGCCAAGCATTCCTTTTCGGTGGTCGTGTAGTTACTCTCCGGCTTAGTCAGTCGTCGACTGGCATACGCCACCACACGCTCCTTGCCCTCCTCCTCCTGGGTGAGTACCGCCCCCCAGTCCATGGTCACTTGCATCCGTCTGTAACGTGAATCGCTTTGTAAAATCCGGGCATGCTAATACCGGCGCTTCCGTCAATCGGCGCTTTAACTCCTCGAACGCTTGCTGTTGTGGGGCCGTCCATTCCCACTTCTGGCCTTTCTTCAGGAGTGCGGTCATCCGCTGCACGAATCGACGAAGTTCGGGACGAACCGCCGGTACTACGACGATAGACCTCGCCCGGGTACCGTGAACGCCATACATTCCCGACTCTCCTTGGCCATCGGTATCTGCCAGTAGCCGTTCTTTAGATCCAAAGTCGATATGTACTTCGCGCGCCGCAACCTTTCCAATATGTGCGTCATTCTCGGAAGAGGATACGGGTTCGGGATGGAACGTTCGTTTAGTTGGCGATAGTCCACGCACATTCTCCACTGGTTGTTCTTTTTGCGCACCAGCACTAGTGGTGCACTGTGTGGACTTCTGGAAGGCTCGATACAGCTTTGAGCTAAAAGTTCGTCCACCTGGTCATTAATAATCCGTTGCATGGCCGGGTTCTTTGGGTAGTACCTCTGCTTTATGGGTCTGTCGTCCTTCATCGTGATTTTGTGCTCGGTGATCGTTGTTGTACTCTTAAGATCATAGAACTTGTAGAGTTCCCTTGTAAGAAACTACGACCTTTGGATTGTCCGTGGCCTGGTCCACCTCTTCTGAGCCTGTATCCGGGTTGCTCCTCTCGCTACTATTTAACGCCTCTGGTTAGGGCTGATCCTTGCTCCGTCCTTGCTTCTTCGCCTCCGGTGTCTCCGTTGCTGGGTCGTCGTCTGCGAACGTGACCGTTCGTCTCTTCCGCGAAGTTATTGGCCCTGAACGTGCGGCTGTAGGTCCTAGAGTCTCTCCCCGATTCTGCGCCGCAGGTGCTGGGGTGACCTCAGATCTCTCTTCCGCTGGATTGGGGGGAAGTATGACTCCTCGATGAATCGATGGTGTCGTCGCCTGCGCCTCCGTCCTTATGTCCACCCAATAATTTCCGCAGTGGACGGTGGTCTGGATAGCCCCTAAATAATCCATCCCTTAGATCAACTTGTCCATCATTGTGGGTAAGACTAGGAGGGGAATGGTAACGGTCCGTGCTCCCATCTGGATCTCAACTGCGACAGTCCGGTCAATGTCTCGCGAAGTTCCATCGGCCAATGCGACCCGCGTCCGGGTGCCACTCGAGGTGTGCGTCAACTTCATCTTCTCAATGGTGTTCCGTCCGATGAAGCTCCTTGTTGCGACTGTGTCGATGGTACCGGCCAGTGGCCGTCCGGCGACCATCACCGACGCTACAACTCGTCCTGCCTGTACAGACATCAGGCTTGTCGCTTTGGGGATGTTGTTGGGTTCGCCTCTGCCGTATCCCTGGGTGGGCGGAGGCGTGTGTCGTTTCCCGACTGTGGGTACCGACAACAGTCTCGCGTTCTAATCCCTCTTCGCCCGCAGTCCCAGCAAAATAATACCTGAGCCTAGTGACAGTCCCGTTGGAAATGTCCTAACTCTCCACATCGCCGGCATGCTCTTCGTACATCCACCAGTGTCTCGTCCCCGTTGGTTACCGACCGGTTTATCGCTTGATTTCCAGCCAGCGGTTGGGTGGAGCTTGGAGTGCTTCTGAATGGGTTTACATGTCCTCCAGACGTGTTAGCCGTCTGAGATACCCTCTTGGACGGCTCTTGTTGGTACTCCCGACCCCGTAGTTCCTCGTACGTGACTGCTAACCGGGTCAGTTCCGAGATCGTTCCACACTCGTCCCGCTTCATATAGAGCTGATAGGCAGGCAACATGTTGTCGTACGCTCTGTCCAATTGCTCTCCTTCCGGCCGCCCTGCTCTCTGCATCATTACCCGCAACGCGATAAGGTAATCCTGAAATAGTTCGCCGACGCGTTGCATCCGTGCGCGGATCTCGTCTCCCAAGCGCTTAAAGTAGCGAGGCGGTAGGAAAAACTGCAAAAAGTCGTGTTTAAAGGCCTCCCACGTCGCGCCTTGCAGTCCGCTTCCCCTGAGCCAGTCCTCGGCCCTCTCAATCAATAATTCGGGCATTGCCCTCGGCAAGTGACTGACGTCCACCTGATATGCCACGGCTCGTTCCTCCAATTGTTCGATAAACCTCAGGGGGTCGGTTTTACCGTTGAAGAACACGCCCCATTTCCTGAGCTGAACTGCCTGTCGAACTAGTGGTCCTTCTGCCCGACCTGCTCCTGCATATCCTTCCGCTGGCGCAGCTATAGGAGGCCCCATTGGTCTCGACCGCATGCTCTCCAGCGGCGGGATCTGCAAATGGGTGGACCCACTAGGTCGGGGTGGCTCTGTGTCCCCTAGTCTCTCATCCATGGCCGGATTGGGACTGGGTGGCCGTGAGTCCGGGGACGGCCGATTACCATAGACTTCGGCCCACTGGTCCAAGCGCCGCTGCACTTCTTCGCTATGGTCGTCTCTGTTGATGTATGCCGTTAGTCGGCGCCGCAGTTCGTCCACCACGCCGTGTGGTTCCAACCCCAGTTCGCTGAGAATTGCCTCCAATTCCGCTTTCCTCCGGTAGCTGACCCAGGTCGTATTCCCTGTCATCATGTGTTGATGTGATGACCTACCGATACGTTAAAATCTCCCACCACGATGTGACTGTACGTCGTGATATCCCGCGCTGTTGCGTTGGAGTGCCCTACGACGTTAAAATACCCTTCACCGGTACGTTGCAATATCGAACGCTACTATGTTTACGCGTTAAGTTGTCCTCTGTTGTTGCTTCGAGATCCCACGACGATATGATGCGTTGAACTACCCTCCGTGTGAAATCCTACGACGCTATGATGCTACGCTAAAATATCCTCCGTTGCCACCTTGAAATCCTAAGACGCTATGTAAGAAATGATGCAGTGTCCTCCGCCGGTATACGAAAAGATGAAATATCCCACGCTGATGTGTAAAATGATTAAATGTCCCACGCTGGTATGCAAAACGATGAAATGCCCCACGCCGGTATACAAAAAAAACGATGAAATATCCCAAAACGATGAAATGCCCCACGCCGGTATACGAAAAGATGAGATATCCGATGTGTAAAATGATTAAATGTCCCACGCCGGTATACCGAAACGATGAAATATCCCACGTTGATGCGTAAAACCGATAAAATGTCCCACGTCGGTATATAAAAACGATGAAATATCCTTTGGAATATCCTGCGATGAACGAAAAGTCTCCAGTGCTGTTGCTTTGATGTGCGCTCCCTTAGAGTTGGTGAACAAGTGCCCTTCCGTCACGCCGAACTCGCTTAATATTGCCGGCTTCTTCGGCACTTCGTCACTATTTCCCGAACACAGTCCCACTGGGCTTCGGCTATCCCGTCGAACTCGTTAGATGCGTTCTCTCTCCACTATTTCGTTCTTCTCAGTCGCTTATTCGTGATTTGCACGATTGCTGAGAATTCTGAGGCCACGTGCTCTCTCCAGCTTCGGCAGGCGCGAGTTAACAGCGGACAATAATACGCTGTTCCCCTTCGCACCTAAAATTGACTACGGTCATGAGTGCCAGCTCGCACTCACTCAACTCACTCAAGAATAATACAACATTGAGCTGATGCGCTTTCGGGCATTTCCTTAGAACAGTACTTTTCTCAAGAAGAGGCAAGTACAGCCTATCTAGCGCTGTAGCTCGGTTAGAGCGCCGTTTGAGCAGTGAGCGTTGAGTGAGTTTCGGCGAAAAATAGGAAAGACCGACGACCACCAGAGAACGAGACTCAGGCTCATTCTCATTCTAAACTTAGATGCGAACAGACCAATTGTGCGAACTTTAAGCAGAGGAAAATAAACATAAAACCTTGATCACAGAAACCAAATAAAGTCGAAGTGTTTTACTTACAACTTTTAAATAAACTATTAAATTTGCATACAACCTCGGCCACGGTAGCATCGCCCATACTCCCGGACGATAACTGGCGCAGCCGGAAAACAATAGAAACAGCGGAAAAACAATTACCAACAACATTACTAGTAATACTGTAAGTTTAAGTAGCGACAAATGTATAAATGTTAAAAAAAAAACAAAAAAAAAAAACATATACATAAAATACAATACATATATATGCATACATTTGCATACAATACAATATACATATACATCATATGCATACATTTGCATACAATACAATATACATATACATACATATGCATACATTTGCATACATACGATTGCATTGAAATAAAACATATTATTCTTGTGGTTTTCCAAATGGTTAAAGAGAACGGTGCAGTGTATTACGTTGTGAATCAATTTAATTGAAGTTGAAGTTGGTGCCGAAATACAAAAGGCCTAAACTTAGTTTGTCGTTATACAAGTACAAATGACGAGGCTGTGCGTTATGCCTGTGTGGATTCTATCGCTGAAGCCGCTATCGTATATGATCAGGCATCACACCACGTCAAATTTGTACATATACATATATACGACAACATTGACAACTGTATTTCACTAATTCTCACGATGGAAGTTACAGTTGATCAGAAACACGAATACCACGCCACCATTATCTTACCTAAACTTAGTTTGTCGCTATACAAGTACAAATGACGAGGCTGTGCGTTATGCCTGTGTGGACTCTATCGCTGAAGCCGCTATCGTATATGATCAGGCATCACACCACGTCAAATTTGTACATATACATATATACGACAACACTGACAACTGTATTTCACTAATTCTCACGATGGAAGTTACAGTTGATCAGAAACACATAAACCACAGAAACACTCACAAGTGCAATACAAATCAACAATATAAATCGTGTGATCTCCATGTGGTTAAAGTGATATTGACGTGTGTTACGTTTGCGCGGACTCTATCGCTGAAGCCGCTGCCGAAACATAGTAAGGCCAAGCACTACGTCACACCCACGTAACATGCGTACAACCCAAAGTGTCATTGGGCAAGTGCAAGTGAAGCAGCAGTGAAAAGGATTCTATCATTGAAACCGCCTCACACCGCGTAAACTGTGCACAGCTACGTATATACGATGGCCAAAACTACTGAATTTCACTAATTCTCACGATGGAATTTACAGTTGTTCGGAATCACACAATTATCAATATACACACAAGTGTATATACATTTGAAAAAAAAAAAAAAAAAAAACAATATATATGTATATGCTATATATGCACAATTATCAATATACACACAAGTGTATATACATTTGAAACAAAAAAAAATAATAATAATAATAAAATAAATGCTCAACTTCACAACCTGTCGCTACAAACAATTCTATATATATATATATATATATATTCAGAAATATAAACTATTTTAATAATTATCACACAGATTACAGACAACACACCAAGTTCAAAGATACAACCCGATCACCACACAACAACGCAGACCATACTCAAGATAACATAACTATAAAAAAAAAAAAAAAAAAAAAATTATTAATTAAGCTAATGTAAGAAAACACACGAAATTCAATACTCAATGTCAAAAAAAATTATTTCCAAAGATTCTCCCAAATACTAGGGCAAGAACTAGGTCAGGACTTAGTATTCAAAATCTTCCGCTAGTAGCCGAACAAGAAGAAATAGCTGAGATAACCCGCCAGAAAGAAACGATCCAAACTTCACAAACAAGAATGGACTCGGGCAGATCCTTGGTCCCACTGACCCCAACTGTCAGCGCTACCACAAACATATCCACAATACTCACTCCAACCGAAATTTTAGTAAAAGAACCTTTGTAAAAGAACTGCCAACATTTGACGGAACACCAACAACATTAGACAAATTTATTACAAACGTCGAGGAAATTATTATGTTAATAAGGGGCACGGACCAAGCACCTTATCAACAACTTGTGCTCCGAGCTATTCGTAATAGAATTATAGGAAGAGCTGACGAGAGATTGACACTAGCTAACACCAGCCTAGTTTGGGATAATATCAAGGAAAATTTGTATAGGCTGTATGGCAACAAAAAACCCGAAGCCACCCTACTTATGGAAATGCAGACACTCCAAGATGGCCTATCTTTGGGACAACTTTTCTTCGGCATATGCAAAATTAGAGAGCAACTCTACTCTTTGCTTAGAAACAGTACCGAAAGCCCAGAGGGTCAAGCTATAAAGAAACGCCTTTACAACGATGTTGCCCGTAATGCATTCATTATGGGACTACGTGATCCTCTCAGATCGGTTATCAGGGCTAGAGACCCCAGTACTTTAGAACGGGCATACGAAATATGCCAAATCGAACTTACCTACTCAAAACCGAGATACACAGATAGGCGCAGAAACTATAACTATAACAATCAGAGGTCTAACGATTACAGCCACTATAAATAAAAACCAGGTTACAATAGACAACACAACAACAACCATATCCCTTATAACACAGACAACCGACGATCAAATAATTACAATAACCAATCGCAAAACCCTTTTAGGAACAATGAACAGAGACATTTAAACAATATAGAAACGCAAGACCCTAATTCATGCAACATCAACGATTCCGTACATTTTCTTACAACCGCCTCCCCGCCCCCGAAAAACATTTGAGTCAATATAAATACGAAGCATGTCTACCATACATAATAATAACTTCCTTTAATGATACATCATTGAAATTTCTGACAGATACTGGATCAACAAACTCTTTTATTGAACCAAACTTAATAACGCTAGACAAGATAACAACACTGAACACACCCATTAGAATGAATACCGTTCTTAGCAGCCACGAAATTACAAACTCTACAAACATCCCTCTATTCAAAGAATTCAACGAGACAACGAACATACAACTATTAATTTTCAAATTCCACACCTTCTTTAACGGCCTTCTAGGTATGGACATATTAACAAAACTAAGTGCAAAAATTGACTTACAAACACGACAGCTAGTAACCCCTCTTGCAACTATACCCATCCTCACGAGAGTCGACACTGCCATTCACGTATACGAAATCTGTAGCTCTAGCAAGACATTATTACCTTTGCCAGTCCAAACGCCAGCCGGCGATTTCTATTTACCAAAAACAACATTAGGAAAACACCTTACCATTTCTGGTGGATTATACACCGCTACCAAAGGTGTTGCAAACCTCGAATTGGGCAACGAATCGTTCGACGATCAAGTTATTTGCATCAAAGATCCTTTACCCACACAAACTTTCAATAACAACGAGTTCATCCAACTCTACAACCTCGTGAATGCACCAACACTCGAAAGCCTTACACAGTCTAAGCACAACATTCCGAGTATGGGAAACCTAAATAAAGAGGAAAAATCACAGCTCACCCAAATTTGCTCTGACTTTTCAGACATATTTTATAAAGAAGACACCCAACTAACTTTCAGTAGCGAAATAACACACTCCATCCCAACCACAGACAATATTCCAATCCACGTTAAATCTTATCGCCAACCATTTATTCATAAACAAGAAATAAAGAAGCAAATCTCTGAACTTCTTGATCAAAAAATAATCAGAAACAGTTTTTCGCCTTGGAGCGCCCCCGTATGGGTTGTCCCAAAGAAAACAGAGAAAGGGATACAACAGAGATGGCGACTCGTAATTGATTTTAGAAAACTTAATGAAAAAACAATTTCTGATAGATACCCGATGCCAAACATTTGTGAAATTTTAGATAATGTTGGTAAGGCATCTTATTTCACAACACTAGACTTGGCCAGCGGATTCCATCAAATCCAATTGAGTCCCGCAGACATCCCTAAAACTGCGTTTTCTGTAAACAGTGGACATTTTGAGTTCATCCGTATGCCTGTCGGATTAAAAAACGCTCCAGCCACATTCCAAAGGGTGATGGATAACGTTTTGAGCGACTCCATAGGAAACATATGTCTAGTGTATTTAGATGATATTATAATTTTTTCAAAATCACTGCAACAACACATAAATGATATTTCAACAATTTTCTCCAAACTTAGGAAGGCAAACCTAAAAATTAAACCTTCAAAATGCCACTTCTTAAAAAAAGAACTCGAGTTCCTAGGACACATTGTCACACAGGATGGGATCAAACCAAACCCTTCAAAAATTGAGGTTGTAAAAAGTTTCCCATTGCCCAAAAATCGCAAAGACATTAAGTCTTTCCTAGGTTTGCTTGGCTACTATCGCAAATTTATTAAGGACTTCGCGAGAATATCCAAACCACTAACAGCCCAATTAAAAGGAAAAAGCCCATTGTAATAGACCAAGATTTCGTAGACGCATTCGAACTCTCAAAAACCCTTCTTTGCAACGACCCATTACTTAAATATCCCGACTACGAAAAGCCCTTCACTCCTAACGACAGACGCAAGTAACTTTGCTCTTGGTGCCGTTTTGTCACAGGGACCCTCAAACAATGACAGACCAATATGCTTCGCTAGCAGAACTCTGACGGAAGTTGAAGTAAATTACTCAACTGTTGAAAAAGAAATGCTAGCGATTGTATGGGCAACCAAGCATTTTCGACCATATCTGTTTGGCAAAAAGTTTACGATTGTAACAGATCATAGACCACGTACGTGGCTTATGAATTTTAAAGACCCAAGCTCAAAATTGGTTCGTTGGAAGCTTCACCTTAACGAGTTCGATTTCGACGTTATATACAAAAAAGGGTCACAAAATGTCGTTGCTGACACCCTCAGCAGAATAGAAGTACACATAAATCAGAAAGACAATAACCAAGAGCAGCTCGACAGTAGTATACCTACAAAGAACGTCATTAATGATTTCACTACCCAATGCATTATAAAGACTGGACAACATCCTAACATCACTTCAATGAAAACCTTCAAAAACAAGCTAAGACAGACAATAACCCGACAAACATACAACTTGACAGAAGTAACCAAAATACTGAAACAAATTTTAAAGCCACGCAAAGTAGTTGCAGTACTCACAACAGATGACATTTTTCAACTCATTAAAGAATCCTTCAATAAATATTTCTCCGACAATAAATTATACCAAATTGTACGTTGTGAATCCCTACTCGAAGACATCATAGACACAGAAGACCAAACTAAAACTATTGAAAAATATCACATTGACAACAATCATAGGGGCATCGACGAGACGTATGCACACCTCAAACGACAGTACTATTTCCCACAAATGAAAGCAAAAATAACAAACCTCATTAAAAACTGCGACACTTGTTTAACTCTTAAGTACGACAGACAACCTCAACAAGTTCCCCAACTATTAACCGAAACACCTAATAGGCCTTTAGAGATAGTTCACATAGACGTCTACACAATAAATAACAATTGCAATCTTACTATAATAGATAAATTTTCTAAATTTACACAAGCCTACCCTCTCCTAAACAGAAATACAGTCAGCATCGTTAAGAACCTGAAAACCTTCTTCAGCCTTTTCGGCATACCACAAAAACTTGTCTATGACCAAGGTACAGAATTTTCAGGGAAACTATTCAGTGATTTTTGCGGACAATACAATATCACTCTACATACAACCTCCTTTCAACAGTCCTCAAGCAATTCGCCCATCGAAAGAGTCCATTCGACTCTGACAGAAATTTATAGACTCATCGAAGACAAATTTAAACAGACAAAATCAAGAATAGAACACGATGAAATCTTGACAGAGTGCCGTACACTCTAGTACAAACCACACACCCTTTAAACTATTTACAGGACGAACCCACATATTTAATCAAACAATTAAAATAAATAACGAACATGATTACTTAACTAAACTCATCGAATTCCGCGCCAAAATCTATCCTGAAGTACAAAAGAAAATGCACCAAGCTAAAGTCAAACGTGTAGAAAAAACCAACAACAATATACCTAACCGACCCACTTTAGAAGAAAGCGACGTTGTCTTCAGACGAGAAAATAGACGCAATAAATTAACAGCTAGATTTACAAAACACAAAGTCAAAGAAGATAGCGGCCCGACCCTTATAACAGCCAGAAACCAGAAAATACATAAAACAAAAATTCGCAAAACCATTAAACGACTAAATAACACTACAAACTGATTTACAGATACACAACAATACATACATACATAATACAAGTTAGATAGTCTAGTCAATCGTAACAAGAAAAAGAAACAAAACAACAAAACCGTTGAAAATACGAATTAGGGACGGGGAAATCCTAATACAGCCAATTACACACATACACAATCTACTCACCTTAGAAACTAAGATTAATGATAAAACAAAATAAATAAATATGTAAATTTTCCTAACTACAAACAGAAGTACTAGCAATCAACCACCTCTTAATTATCCACCTAGACCTGGAAGCGTTGGTCTTATGGCAGAACCTCTTGCACCTCCTTTCGCGACGTCCACTCCATCCCTCTGGCCATCGCTCCATTCTTGGGGGGGAGGAGTTAACAGCGGATAATAATACGCTGTTCCCCTTCGCACCTAAAATTGACTACGGTCATGAGTGCCAGCTCGCACTCACTCAACTCACTCAAGAATAATACAACATTGAGCTGATGCGCTTTCGGGCATTTCCTTAGAACAGTACTTTTCTCAAGAAGAGGCAAGTACAGCCTAGCAGTGAGCGTTGAGTGAGTTTCGGCGAAAAATAGGAAAGACCGACGACCACCAGAGAACGAGACTCAGGCTCATTCTCATTCTAAACTTAGATGCGAACAGACCAATTGTGCGAACTTTAAGCAGAGGAAAATAAACATAAAACCTTGATCACAGAAATCAAATAAAGTCGAAGTGTTTTACTTACAACTTTTAAATAAACTATTAAATTTGCATACAACCTCGGCCACGGTAGCATCGCCCATACTCCCGGACGATAACTCGCGCGTGGGTTTTTTTTTTTTTTTTTTTTGCTACTACTCTGGTGTGCTACGGTTTCTGATACTGCCTGACTTGATTCTTTCTCTAACGGGTCTTTAATCCAAGAAAAGAATCCACTCTCCTAAATCCCGTGTCCCTGCTCGGGCGCCACTTGTAAAGAATCTCTATTGGCCGGGGTATAAATCTCGGTCTTGCCAGGTCCTTTCACAAGATAATTTGTAAAATTCGGGACTACGGAATGAGAGGCGTTTCTAGGCACAGAACTTCCCGTACGAAAATAGGGTAGGGTATGCACGGCCGGAGGTGGCTCGTCACGGGTAAATACGAGGCACTGCCCAGATTCAACACCTGCGTATACCGCTTGGCGTAGAATCTAGGGTAACACTGCGTTTTACCGACGGGATATGAGTTCGGGTGAAGCTCCAATCAAATAAATATAGGTGGCCGGAGATGGCCGGGTAATGTCGATACCGTGACCTGGATAGCTACTGGGCTCTGCCCAGACTCCACAACTGCGTATACCGCGCGATGTGGAATCTCGGACGTCACCGTGAGCTATCGGCGGGCCGTGGTATGGATGAAATCGCGATATGAGTACATACAGGGTATCACCGCGTATTGCCGGCGGGTCGTGGCATGGGCGAAGTCGTGATCCGGATAATACAGAGCTCTGCCCTGATCCGACAACTGCGTATACCGCGCGATGTCGAATACAGAGTATCACTGCGTATAAAATACAGAGCGCTGCCCTGCTCCGACAACTGCGTATACCGCTCGATGTCGAATACAGGGTATCACTGCGTATTACCGGCGAGTCGTGGCGTTGGAGTCCACAGTCTAACCCTTCTTTATTTCACAGCAAAACTCTTCTTGATTTCACTTATAAAATTCTTTATTATTTCACTTGTGTATTTCTTTATTATTTCACTTATGTAATTCTCTACTTCACTTGTATTTCTATGCCTAACTCGCGCCCCTAGCTATGCTACCTCGTCGTGTCTACTGTCCGCGTTCCGTTTGTAATTCCTTCCGAAGTTATTCTAGGCAGGTCTAATGCCCGCCGATGCCGTAGACAGAGTGATCTGCATGCTGCGTTTCTGTCTGCTACGCTGGCGCATCTGCCCTCACTGCGTGGGCGGCTGCGCGCTGACGCTAAGCTGCGTGCATTAGCTGTGCATGAGCTCTCATCTCTGCCCGGCCGAGCGTCAGCGCGTGCCTACGCTATGTAGCGTGAGAGCTTTCGGCTCGGCACGTGCTATGTGTTCTTGTTCGGGCGGCTATGCTCTCCTAATGCTGCGCTGCTCGTGTTATCGTGGCCGCCGCTTAGCTTTGAGCGCGGTTATGCTCTCTTAATGTTGCGCTCTCTTGATATCGTGGCCGCCGCGTAGCTTTGAGCGCTGCTATGTTCTCTTAATGGTCACTCTCTGGCTATCGCCGTTGCTATGCTGTCCGTTAGGTCTGTGTGGTCGTCGATGCTGTTGCTAGGTGCATTATTTGGCGAATAATGCAGCCTGTACCGCGATCGCCGTTAGAATTATCTGTCTTGTCTTTTGTCTCGTTCGTTTGGTCGTTGCGTTTGTCTGTTTGTCCATCTGTTGCTGCGTTATGGTCTGTCGCCGTTCCCCGATCTCTCGCTACCCTGTCTTATAAGTATGTACATATGTATGAGATTGTATCTTATCGTACTATTATTAACTTATAGACTAATAATACAAAAATTAATGACTATCTTATACTACAAACTACTATCTGCAAAAATTGTGAGTCTTCACAACACGATGCAAACAAATTTGCACGTTTGAACACGAGTACAAACGTTTTGCTACAAACAAAAAATTTGCAATAATTGTTTGCGGCAACTTTTTTTGGCTTGTCGTCTGAATACAGAATTTTGCCGTTAAGTTGGTTGCGTCAGTTGCTTGCATGGTTGCATGTGCTGTGTGCTTTCAGACGCAATATTGCAGCAAGCAATGCGCTTAAATTCATTAAAAATGACTACGGAAATAATTATAAAATTGAAAATTTGGTAAATAATAAAATTGATTGAAAATATCAGAGTAATTGATTATTTCATATATGTTTATATTACCATGACACTGCATCATCAGGCACAAAAAAAGGTTTAAATTCAGTAGAGTTTTTCGTACTTCTTTAAATGGTATGCAGTTTCCTTCTAAGGTCAAATCGTTACGCCAAGTACCTGGTACCACTTCTCCATCAACTTCATTGTCGAATGTTCCAATGATTTCTAAATGGATATGGCTTCATTATGTATCTTTTCAATCCGAATGCATCATCCGCTACAAGTACATACCTTAACATCCTCCATCAGAAATTCTTCCTTTGCTTCCTACATCGAAGTAAATTATTTTATAGTTTGCATCTGCTAACCCTATGCGTTCTTTTATAGTTGAAGTATGTACTACCACTGGTAGCTGTTTTTTTTTTTTTTTTTTTTCAAAACTTTTCACTTCTCACTTTTTATGAAATATTTTTTATCAAAATTGCTAATATAGCAACCGCAGCAACTCTCGATTTTTGTGCCGACATAATATTAACACATCGTTATTCCTTGACTTTTTCCAAACAACAGAACTTGCAAATGAGTGTCACTTGCAAGCAATTCAAACAAAAAATGAAAACACGTGTAGACATTAATGCAATATATTGCACGTAATAGATCTGCAAAAGTTTGCGTGCAAAACAAAAATTGATTGCAGCAAGTAATTTGCACGCAATATTTGCATTGGTGTGAACATTTATGCAAACTTTTGCTGCAAATTATTTTTAACTTGCTGCAAATTGTTTGCATTGTGTGTACCTAGCTTAAGAACGCTGTTGAGTGTTGTGGGTGGATGATCGCCGGCTCGAAGGACCAAATGTTGTAGTGGCGGCCCGATAATAAGTACAAAATCGTGGTTGTATTTCCTCGACTTTATTTAGTGTAAAAGCTGTGTCTTTTTTCTTCATGGTTAAGTGTAGAGTAGAAATGCAAAAAAGAATGTAGGAAGAATATCCTAATCGCCGATTGCGAACCAGTAGGAGAACTGGAGTGGTAGTTATGCTATTAACAGAGCATAACACTGTCAATAGCATAGCATGTCGACGTGAGTGAGGAGCAGCTCCTGTTAATTCAATGTGACATTAACAGAGCTAGAGACTTGAAATTTGGAACATATGCTCATATATTCCCCCGAATATACATACAGTACATACAGATTTACACATGTACACACTATACGGTTTTCTATGTATGCATAAAGAAGTTTGCATACTACCACTAACCATACAACACATAGACTGGACAACTGGAACAAGTTAATGTGCACACTTATTTTTTGACATTAGAACCCTATCAACTTCGTATTTGCTCGGGTTTTTACTTTTAGGGTCGGGGAGACAAATTGCTGATGGCAAAATCATTCCGCTTCGAGCGCTCGACGGTGACGGTCGATATTCCAAAAATGACTGACATGTGCCGCTCTTTCCCTTGCTCTCTTTCTCTTTCCGCCCTATGCTTTTTACTCTCTCCTCTCTTGTCACAATAATATATGTATGCTGGCACATACAGCAAGCAGCTCACAAAAATTGAAATTTCTTCTCGACGCGACCCCATTGGTACCGTTCTGAGCGAAGATTATACCGAATTCTTAAAAGGCTTTGCCATGCTCATGCAAAATGTTAGCGTTTTCATGATTATTGAACTGAACACCCTTTCCACCTCAGCTTTTGACCACGGCAACGACAGCAAAATGATAACAAATGCACCCAGGTCCGAAAAGTTTTTGTTTCCTGCTTTGTCTGTGTGGTTCTGAACTTCAGTCCAGAAAGATACGATACTTTCTTTATCTCTCCATTCTACAAATTTTGTATTTAAACTGCACTTGCAGTATTTGCAAAATGCCTTATCAATATTATTGGGAACGCAGCTAATCCGTTTTTTTTTTTAATGGGTCGTTTATCCGCGACACCCTAAATTTCAGTTTGTAAATTTCCTTTGACATTTTTGTTCAACTTTTGAAAACTTTAATGATCGATCGATAAATATATTTTTGATTACAGGGCTACAGCGTTTCAAACAGGGATACATCGAAAAAATATGTTGCAATAAAGCAATATTAAAGCGATGATACCGATTTATATGACAAATTTTATAAACAACCTAAACAACAATTAAAAAAAGGATGAAAAAAGGTAAAAATAATATTAAAAAAGGCATTCTTTCCGGAAAGGGGCTGTTTCTAAATTTTTGCGGCAGTTGTAATTTCAAAAAGGACAGATCTGTCCGGAAAAAGGCCACATTTACACTTCCCCGCTATATGTGTAAGCATTTATGTGCTTGTGTGCAATATTCTTGCTGCCGCTTGTAGAGCACTATTAGAACCCCAGCAGCAGTTGATGTTCGTTCGGTTGGGTAGCTGCTGTGAGCTTGCATACGCACACACATTCACATACACATTTACACTTCCTTGCTATATGCTTTTTTTTTTTTTTTGTATTTTATTAACAAAATTATATATAACATTAGATTCTTTAGATGAGGCGACTAGAGATGGCGCAAGATGCTTGCGGGGCGGCCGTAAAGCATTGCTTCGCAAGCGCTTTGCACTATCTTAGGCTGGGACACCCCGACTTCTTATCCGCATAACTCTGCGGAGCTCCGTCATAATTGTGGCCGCGAAGGTGCTTGTAAGATTCAAAGCTGCCTCCGATTCCAGCATGGCGTTGACTATATTGTCCGCTCTAATGGAGCGGCCCACAGCCTCTTCTAGACAACGCCTCTCCTCTTGGAAGCGTCCGCACTCGAATAAGACGTGTTTGGCATCTTCCACCAGTCCTCGTCCACACCAGGAGCATTCGTCCGTGTCCTCGTGGCCAAAGCGCTTAAAGTAGCTCCGGAAGCATCCATGTCCCGAGAGAATCTGCGTAAGATAAAAATTAACCTCACCGTGCTTGCGGTTTATCCATGATGCAAGCTCAGGGATGAGCGTGTGCGTCCAGCGCCCTTTTGTTGAGGTATTCCATCGTCTTTGTTTATCTCGCAGTTTTTGGAACAGCTGAGTAAGTATAGTCCGCAGCATACACGTAGTCTTTAATTATTTCCACTTTCACAGCGAAAACAAATTATCGGATACTGGATCGCGAAAACACCGACCGTACTCCGCGACAACGTCAACACTCTCCTCCACGCTATATGTGTAGGCATTTATGTGCCTGTGTGTGATATTCTGGCTGTCTATAGCAGTTGATGTTGGGTTTGGTAGCTGATGTGAGCTTGCATACGCACACACATATACATTTACACTTCCTCGCTATATGTGTAGGCATTTATGTGCCTGTGTGTGATACACTTGTTGCCTGTAGCACTATTAACTACCAGCAGTTGATGTTCGTTCGGTTGGGTAGCTAATGTGAGCTTGCATACGCACACACATACACATTTACACTTCCTTGCTATATGTGTAGGCATTTATGTGTCTGTGTGCGATATTCTGGTTGTCTATAGCATTATTAACTACCAGCAGTTGATGTTCGTTCGGTTAGGTAGCTAATGTGAGCTTGCATACGCACACACATACATATACATACGTACACATATGTGTACGTCTGTGATGTGATAATCACAATCGTCGAGTATCACTTGTATAGGCATTTGAATGAATACTCTGCCTGGGGCATTTGCATGTTTCGTGCATGGGTCTCGAATATTCGGTGTGTGCCTACCTCAACTTTGAATTAAGTAAACGATTTTGGGTTCAAATTGCAGGTGAGTTCAATTCTTTTTTATCAACAGGTAGAGCACTTATTATTTGTTCTTTAATATTTAGTACATGATTTGACCCTATAGGCAAAAATGGGACATGTTGTTCAGATGTTTGCGAAAATTCAGGTTACATATAACCCTTTTAAAGAAATGCAGGTAAAATTTACCCTTTTATGCAAAAAATATGCATCCGTTTTCCACTGAATAACAATAATAATCATTTTCAGTTTTCTTTTACTTAAATAACCCAATCTCGATTACTTAATTCAAAGTTGAGGTAGGCACACGCCCAATTCGAGACCCATGCACGAAACATTCAAATGCCCCAGGCAGAGCATTCATTCAAATGCCTATACAAGTGATACTCGGCAATTGTGATTATCACATCACAGACGTACACATATGTATGTGTGTGTGTAGGCTCACATCAGCTACCACACAGCAATCGCTGAGAAATTAGAATTGCTACATGTAGCATGTGTATCGCACACAGGCACATATATGCCTACACATATAGCAAGGAAGTGTAAATGTGTATGTTTGTATACCCTGAACACATTGAAAATGGGAAATCAGGGTATAATGGTTTTGTTAAAAGTATGTAACAAGCAGAAGGAGGCGTGGCAGACCCCATAAAGTATATATATTCTTGATCAGGGTGACGAGAAAAGTTGATATAGCCATGTCCGTCTGTCTGTCTGTCCGTCCGTCCGTCTGTCCGTATGTTTGAACGCGTCGATTTCCGAAGATACAAAAGCTAGAGAGTTCATTCTTTTTGTGTTAGGTCCGTATATTGCACGCGCAGTACGAGTTTGTTTCACAAATTCGATAACTTTGCATATTTGCAAATTTATCGATAAACGAAATTATCGGGAACCAGTTATAAAATTCTAGCTAATTCATCTTTACAGTTAGAGTCTCCAAGTTTTTTGCATATATATAGATACCAATTTAATACAATTTCGGTTTTTGTCAGATTTTGGATTCCGGTCCCCAATTCGCCCCCACACCCCCCAAATGTGTAAAAAATGCATTTCAAATACTAGAGACATGCAGTTTGGTTTACCATAAAGATATGAATATCATAATCTTAATCTGAACATATCAATACGATTGTCCATCTAGAAACAGAATTATTAGTCTATAAAGTTTTCTCATCAAAACCCAAGTGGCGCAGCAAGCAAGGCAGCGACACGCAAGACGCATTGCGGGTGCACATATGTACATACATACATACATATGTATGTATGTATGTATGTATGTTTATGTGTGTAAGCGTAGATCAGCGTGTGGCTGCAATCGTACATACATATTTGTGCATGTAAAGCTAATTGTAAAAGAGTTATGATTTCTAAAAAAAACCTAAAATGTTAAATAGAATATGTAGATCATATGCTGAAACTCTCATTACATTCCATTATATATTTTAAAAATTTTAAAACAATTAAAATAACAATGGAAATGCAAGCAACGTTGAGCAATGCAAATCAATTTTTGTATGCGTGTGCACATACACACACAAAAAATCTTGGGCCGTTTTCTATGTTGCTATGCGTGTCTAAGAATCACAATTGTTTTTGAATTGCGTTAGAATTGTCTTTGAATTGTATTTGTATTTTCAGCCACTGCTTTAGTTTTTTTTTTTCGTATATGGCGAATTTCATTCGTTTTCGCTACTCTGTCGTTTAAGTGAGCCGTGGTGTAGATGGCTAGGCAGATGCAACGAATGTTAGGGTGCCTCAGGTTCTAGTCTCGCCTAAGCCATTCATAAATTCCTATTTTTATTTTTAATTTTTTTTTTTTTTTATACCCTGAACCCATTGAAAATGGGAATTCAGGGTATAATGGTTTTGTGAAAATGTATGTAACAGGCAGAAGGAGACGTCGCAGACCCCATAAAGTATATATTCTTGATCAGCATAAAAAAATAAGTTGATCTAGCCCTGTCCGTCTGTCCGTCCGTCCGTCCGTCCGTCTGTATGAACGTCGAGATTTCGGAAACTACAAAAGCTAGAGAGCTGAAATTTCACATGAACACTCGTATGTTAGCTACGCAATACGAGTTTATTTTGTTTTTTCGATAACTCATCCCATTTCCAAATTATCGATAAAAATCGAAAATTCGTTTACATTTTTTAGGTTTTTAGGGTATAACTTCTACGTTTCAGCTAGAGACTTCAACTTTATATATTTAGATAGATATTATGAATACGCAGATTTTGTAGTTTTCAGATTTTTGATGCCACGCCCCCCTCGCCCACAATTTGCAAAAAACGCATTTCGAATACTAGAGACTTGCAATTTGACAAATAGATAGATACAGATACTCTTAATCTACTATGGTGTGTATGGTCATCGGGAAGTAATATTCGTTATGCACATCAACACTTTCATACCCAAGGCAAGGCGGTTTAAGAATTCGGTATACTCTTCGCTCAGAAGGGAACCAATGGGATCGCGTCGAGAAGAAATTTCAGTTTTTGTGGGCTGCTTGCTGTTTGTGCCAGCATATATTTTGGTGAGAAGAGAGCAGAGAGTAACAAGTCAGAAGGCTCTAGTGTAGACTTCTCGACTACGAAATCCCCTGAACCCTGCAAAAAAGTGATACTCTTCTTATTTACGCACTTATGAGCGCGCGCTCTGCTAACTGCGCAGTTGCTGCCGTGGCTTGGGGGTGGGTTGGGCTGAACTTTGGACGCTTATAACTCCATTTCTAAATGGACGATCTTCATGAAATTTTCAGAGTAGATCAAGAGTATCTAAATCTACCTATGTGCCAAATTGCAAATCTCTAGTATTTGAAATGCGTTTTTTCCAAATTGGGGGCGAAGGGGGCGCGGCATCCAAAATCTGAAAACTACAAAATCTGCGTATCCATAATATCTATCTAAATATATAAAGTTATACCCAAAAAACCTAAAAAATGTAAACGAATTTTTTATCGATAATTTGGAAATGGGACGAGTTATCGAAAAAACAAAATAAACTCGTATTGCGTAGGTAACATACGAGTGTTCATGTGAAATTTCAGCTCTCTAGCTTTTGTAGTTTCCGAAATCTCGACGTTCATACGGACGGACGGACGGACGGACAGACGGACAGCTATTTTTATACCCTGAGCCCATTGAAAATGGGAAATCAGGGTATAATGGTTTTGTTAAATGTATGTAACAGGCAGAAGGAGGCGTGGCAGACCCCATAAAGTATATATATTCTTGATCAGGGTGACGAGAAAAGTTGATATAGCCATGTCCGTCTGTCCGTCTGTCCGTCCGTCCGTCTGTCCGTCTGTCTGTCTGTCCGTATGTTTGAACGCGTCGATTTCCGAAGATACAAAAGCTAGAGAGTTCATTCTTTTTGTGTTAGGTCCGTATATTGCACGCGCAGTACGAGTTTGTTTCAGAAATTCGATAACTTGTATATTTGCAACGTTATCGATAAATGAATTTATCGGGAACCAGTTATAAAATTCTAGCTAATTCATCTTTAGAGTTAGAGTCTCCAAGTCTTCTGCATATATATAGATACTAATTTAATACAATTTCGGTTTTTGTCAGATTTTGGATTCCGGTCCCCAATTCGCCCCACCACCCCCAAATGTGTAAAAAATGCATTTCAAATACTAGAGACATACAGTTTGGTTTGGCATAAAGATATGAATATCATAATCTTAATCTGAACATATCAATACGATTGTCCATCTAGAAACAGAATTATTAGTCTATAAAGTTTTCTCATCAAAACCCAAGTGGCGCAGCAAGCTAGGCAGCGACACGCAAGACGCATTGCGGGCGCACATACATACATACATACATATATATGTATGTATGTATGTATGTATATGTGTGCAAGCGTAGATCAGCGTGTGGCTGCAATCGTACATATGTATGTACATACATATGTATGTACATATTTGTGCATGTAAAGCTAATTGTAAAAGAGTTATGATTTCTAAAAAAAGTCTAAAATGTTAAATAGAATATGTAGATCATATGCTGAACTCTCATTACATTCCATTATATATTTTAAAAATTTTAAAACAATTAAAATAACAATGGAAATGCAAGCAACGTTGAGCAATGCAAATCAATTTTCGTATGCGTGTGCACATATACACACAAAAAATCTTGGGCCGTTTTCTATGTTGCTATGCGTGTATATTCTAAGAATCACAATTGTTTTTGAATTGCGTTAGAATTGTCTTTGAATTGTATTTGTATTTTCAGCCACTGCTTTAGTGTTTCTTTCGTATATGGCGAATTTCATTCGTTTTCGCTACTCTGCCGTTTAAGTGAGCCGTGGTGTAGATGGCTAGGCAGATCTAACGAATGTTAGGATGTCGCAGGTTCTAGCCTCGCCTAAGCTCTTCATAATTTCTTATTTTTAATTTTTTTTTTTTTGTATATTTTTTTCTTTTTTATTATTATTGTATTTGATATCTTTGAAAGTCAGTTGGTAGTTTAATAATTGTGAATAAGTGGGTTTTTTTTTAATTTCAAATATTTAATAGCATCATTTCTGAAAGTGTTTTTGTTTCAATTATATTTTATTCCGTTAAGTCAACAGAAAATAATAAACAGAAGGTTTGCCCAAATAACAAAAGCATGTGACATCTGCGGTAAGACTTTTCCTGTATGTATGCACACATATACATTCAAAACTAGCCTAGCATGATCTAAGAATTTGAACCTGCTAGATGGCGCTTTAGCAGTGAATTTATTTACTATGGCTGTTACAGCTTCGAGTGGCATTGATATATTTCTTTTACAATTATGAAGTGCCTGTGTTAATTAAGAAAATGCGTGTTAATCGAGGAACGTCTATTTGTTGGGTCTATTTTTAATGATATTTAATAATATAACATTTTTCGAATTTCAACTAATATAAGCGCCATCTATTATTATTTTTTTGGCAATGCATACACACATATGTATGTATATATACATGTACATATGGGTGATTCTCCAGAAAAGTCAACTTTTTGTCACGTTCGACACTGGTTTTTTGTAAATATCTTGAAAACGGATTAATTTTAGTACTAATCAAGAGCAATATATTTAACTATTTGTCAAAATAAAGAAGTTTTTTGTCATTTTCAGCATTAAAATTGATGCATTTTCAAGATATTTACAAAAAACCAAACCACAGTACAGATTATTATTTTATTTTATTAAAATTGGGTTCAAGGTATTATCTAGTCGCGCACTCTCGACTAGAGTTTTCTAACTTGTTTTTTATAATTTTTAGCTATTTCGAGCTATTTTCAGAGTTGATTTTGCAATTGTTTGGTCTCAAAATATGGCAACACTGCATACAACACATAGACTGGACAAGTAGAAGAAACTTTTTTCACGGACCAGAATATGAGCGAAGCGACCACTCAACTTCGTTAGTTAAAAGTTAAAATATGAAACGACGAATTCAGTGCGCTGTAAGCGCTCAACCGGCATGGTCATATTTTCATATGAGCACATTCTATGTGCAA
>JAUESO010000365.1:0-31157 GCA_030914385.1 Drosophila antonietae
TTCTGTTTATTACTAAGCCATACGGGACTACAATTATCCCTTTGTGGGCTTTGTCTTCAAAAATTGTTGTCTTATGGACTCGCCGGCTAACTAAGTTCAGCTGTTGCTTCTTCTTACACTACACTAGTACCCAATTATTTACAATATTTAAATGAATATAATTACAATTTTAATTAGATTTCCTAATAAGGAAACCTATTTACTAGGTCTCGTGGTTGTCTGCGGTTGAGCCTCCTTGGAGTTCGGTGTGTGTTTAACATGTTTGCTAGCCGGTTTCTATGCCTCTCAAGTCTGTCGTGGTACCGACTCGAGTGTTGATTAATTGGATATGGAGTTTCTCACATACCATTCGCAGCCGGTAATCAGTCTGAGGATTTTATTTTGGGCAACCTGTATTCGTTTGATCTGACTGTCGCAAGCCAGACCCCAGATTTCGCAGCCATATTTCCACATTGGCGCTAGTATTTGCTTATACACTGTCATTTTGTTGTTAAGAGTCAGCTTGCTGTGCGAATTGAGAAGCCAGTAATGCTTTTTCACTGCCACACGTAGTCGTATTGTGATGGCAGTTATGTGCTTGGAAAAGGTGAGTTTGCGATCCAGTACCACTCCAAGATACTTGGCATCGTTAGCTTGTGGTACTGGATTCCCCTCCAAGAACACAGCTGGTGGCGTTTTTCGCTTCAAAGTGTAGCAGGTATTGCACGATTTTCCGTTGTTGATTTCAATGTTCCAGCGCCTTGCCCAGTCCGCAAATTTTGACAAATAGTCCTGGATGCCGTCAGCAGCGTCATATTCTCATCGTGATCTATATGTGATGCACACGTCGTCAGCAAAGAGTGCCAGCGAGGATGATCCGTAAAGGCTGTAATCCGGCTGCGGCATGTCATGGCTGTATAGGCAGTATAGCAGTGGGCCAAGGACACTGCCCTGAGGGACACCAGCTACCACGTCATGCTGAGTGGATAGCGCCGTATAAAGCGTACCGCGAATCGCCTACCTTCAAGGTACGACCTGAGTAGACCAAAGTATGGCGCAGGGAAAGTACGTTTAACTTTTAGTAGTAATCCAGCATGCCATACACGATCGAACGCCTCCCGGATGTCCAAGTAAAGTGCGTTGCAATACTCGTTGTTATCAAAGGCTAATATAACTTGGTCAGCAACTCGATGAAGTTGCTCCACAATGCTGTGTCCACCACGAAATCCAAATTGGTGATCAGGGATAATCCTTCGGGCTTCCATGATCTTAATCAATCGACCGGCAATAAGTTTTTCGAACACCTTAGATATCGAAGGGAGGAGAGTTATCGGTCTGTAGGAGGAAGGTTCACATTCCGGCTTTCCTGGCTTGTGTATCATAGATATTATTCCACTGAGGAGGAACCATGCTGATTTGTGTTCCACAAGCGCTCGACGGAGCCTACTTCGTGCTCTATTCCATTCAGCCTTATCCAAAGGGTGACGAGACCTCATCCATCTAGCGCGTATGCGCCTCTTCTCAGCAATAAGCAGCAGAATTTCTCTGGTTACCGGAACAGTAACAGAGGACATTCTAGCTGCAGCTTGGACAGAGTAAGTGAACATATCGATGGCGTCATCAATTTCACTTTCAGTGCTCATCTCCATATTGAGGAGCAGTGTCGACTCAAGGTGCTCGTGGAACCATTCCAAGCTAGTGCTCCTGGTGATTAGCCGTTCCATTTTAGGATAAGATAATGTGGATGCATCCAGCGTAATTATAAGGGGTAGGTGGTCGGAACTAAGCTCAACGACCGATCTTATGTCAGCATGAATACTCAGCATTCCCTTAGTCAGAGCAAATCTATGTAGCCTGGTGAACTTCTACTGCCGTATGGGTATCTCGTAGGTCCCCCCGTAGCCAGAGCGTTTATTTCTGTATTTAGGACAAGGTTAGTTAGTTATCGAAAAAACAACATAAACTCGTATTGCGAGTGTTCATGTAAAATTTCAGCTCTCTAGCTTTTGTAGTTTCCGAATTATCGACGTTCATACGGACGGACAGACGGACAGGGCTCAATCAACTTATTTTTTTATGCTGATCAAGAATATATGTACTTTATAGGGTCTGCGACGTCTCCTTCTGCCTGTTACATACATTTCACAAAACCATTATACCCTGAATTCCCATTTTCAATGGGTTCAGGGTATAAAAAGAAAAAGCTGAAAAGATTAACGGTAATCGCGAATTTCCTCATTGTACACAGAATTCTACGTATGTACGCAGACTTTTGGAAGGTCTTTTTTGTTATGATTTTTTTCAAAATAGTTATATCAAGCTTTGGTTTTTTTGTTTTCGTAAATGAAATGATAATAAATATTAAGTTTAATAACCAGAAAACAAAAAAAAAAAAAAAATCGATATCTTGTTTATACCGAGCGCTATTAATGGTCAAACTTATAAAACAAATATTTTCTTGAATGCAAAGTTATGTGAGCTAGTGTATTTATTATAATTTTTATACTCTGTTCCAAAAGGGGAAAATAGTATTTTGGTTTTGTGCAATGTTCGTCTTGCTATCCGTCCGTTCTGTCCGTCTGTCCGTGTGAATGCAATATTTTTCGGCGCTATTAGAGCTAGAGACTTGAAATTCGGACTCATGTATGCTCCCAAATTATAAAGTGTAAAAATGTTCAGTTTTCCGGTTTTTTGATTTCAAATGGATTGAAAGTTCTGTGAAGCTAGATGAAAAATCTTGGAAGTGCTGTAAATAAAAGCATGCTTATGCACGAATCCTATCTTCTTGGCCGATTTGGCCGATTTCAGTAAAAGATCTTAAAATAATTTGATGACTCCTTTAATTTTATTTTTATTTTTTTTTTTTATTTAAAAAATATTGACAAAACGAGAGTCAAAATAGCCTACAAAAAATACAATTATTACAATAGAATCACCAACCCGATGGGGGTGTTTTATTTGCCAGTCCGGCCAGCTATGCCCCAATTCACAGCCAAATATGGTCAGTGATAACTATTGAAACTATGCAAAGAAAGTGTTAAATGAAAATATTACATATAGATTATAAGAGACTAAATATAATTAATATAATTACAATTTAATAATTCTTAAAATTAAAAATAAAAAAAAAATTAACAAAAATAAAAATAAAAATTAAAATTAAAATAAATAAAATAAAAATAGGTAAAGAAACAAGGAAGATATTAACAATATTGAAAGATAAATTAAAAGAAGACCTATAATATAGAATATTTAATAGGATTGAGAAATCACTGCAAGCAACAATAGCAACATAATGTAGCTTATGCCTGTGCATTGCGAGTGATTTCCCTAAGGTGTGCTAAAAGCAACGATTTAATTTTAGGAAGAGAGAGCTCTAAGGAAAATACCTGATATTATTTATTAAAATTAACACAAAGAACATGAAACGCACTATTCAAAGAATAATCCGTAGTGCATATAGGTAAATGAAGCGGACGATAATGTCTAGTTGTTCGGGACGGAACCGAGAAATTAAGACGCATCAACAAAAAGGACGAATCAAATATTACCGTTAATTACTTTGTGCAAAAAATCAATTCCTAAAATTGTTCTGCGATTCATTAACGATGGAAGATCAATGAGCTGAAGCCTACTATGGTAGGACGGTAATCGTAAATTACTGTCCCAGTTAAGATCCCTTAGGGCAAAAAGAAGAAACTGTTTTTGGACTGATTCAATACGATCTTGATACAGTTTATGTTGCGGAGACCAAACAACTGAGCAATACTCTAAGATAGGACGTACAAGCGAAATAAATAATTGTTTGGTAATAAAAGGATCTTTAAATTCCTTAGACCAACGTTTAATAATGGTATAAATATGAAGATTAAAATTAAGTTTACTGTCAAAGAGAACACCAAGATCTTTGACTGTAAAGATGCGTTGTAAGGAAATGTTACTAATTTTATAGTCAACAATATGAGGAATAGAACGACTGAAAGTCATAGTCATACACTTTGAGCAATTTAGGTGCAACTGGTTCACCACACACCAAGATTGAAATGCATTAAGGTCATCTTGAAGTTGTAGATGTCCATTTGCACTGGAGTATGGAAGGCAAAGTTTTACATCATCCGCATACATAAATATGGTAGAATAAGAGATGCAACTAGGAAGGTCATTTATAAAAAGCGAAAAGAGTAATGGTCCTAAATGGCTACCTTGAGGAACACCAGACGAAACAAAGATAAATTTAGAAGTAGCTGTTCTCAAACAAGACTCTTTGGGTTCTACCATTCAAATAGGATGAAATCCAGGACACAAGTTTTAGAGAAAATCCTAAACGTTCAAGCTTCAGAGTTAGTATCTGATGATAAACTCTGTCAAATGCTTTACTGAAATCAGTATAAATAACATCAATTTGCATTTTTTTAGACATTGACAAGTGAAGTGAATTCGAGTAAATTCGAGGATGTTGATCGATTCTGAATAAAACCAATCGATTTGCAGAAATATTGCAAGGTTGATGTTATAATTTTTTCAAATAGCTTCGGAATAGCAGATAATTTCGCAATACCTCTGTAATTGGAAATATCAGATCTTCCACCTTTTTATACCCTGAACCCATTGAAAATGGGAAATCAGGGTATAATGGTTTTGTTAAAAGTATGTAACAGGCAGAAGGAGGCGTGGCAGACCCCATAAAGTATATATATTCTTGATCAGGGTGACGAGAAAAGTTGATCTAGCCATGTCCGTCTGTCCGTCCGTCCGTCCGTCCGTCTGTCCGTATGTTTGAACGCGTCGAATTTCGAAGATACAAAAGCTAGAGAGTTCATTCTTTTTGTGTTAGGTTCGTATATTGAGCGCGCAGTACGAGTTTGTTTCAGAAATTCGATAACTTGTATATTTGATAAGTTATCGATAACTGAAATTATTGGGAACCAGTTATAAAATTCTAGCTAATTCATCTTTAGAGTTAGAGTCTCCAAGTCTTCTGCATATATATAGATACCAATTTAATACAATTTCGGTTTTGTCAGATTTTGGATTCCGGTCCCCAATTCGCCCCCACACCCCCAAATGTGTAAAAAATGCATTTCAAATACTAGAGACATACAGTTGGTTTGGCATATAGATATGAATATCATAATCTTAATCTGAACATATCAATACGATTGTCCATCTAGAAACAGAATTATTAGTCTATAAAGTTTTCTCATCATAACCCATGTGGCGCAGCAAGCAAGGCAGCGACACAGCAAGACGCATTGCGGGCGCACATACATACATATGTACATATGTATGTATGTATGTATATGTGTACAATCGCAGATCAGCGTGTGGCTGTACATACATACATATGTATGTACATATTTGGGCATGTAAAGCTAATTGTAAAAGAGTTATGATTTCTAAAAAAAAACCTAAAATGTTAAATAGAATATGTAGTTCATATGCTGAAACTCTCATTACATTCCATTATATATTTTAAAAATTTTAAAACAATTTAAATAACAATGGAAATGCAAGCAACGTTGGGCAATGCAAATCAATTTTCGTATGCGTGTGCACATATACACACAAAAAATCTTGGGCCGTTTTCTGTGTTGCTTTGCGTGCATATTCTAAGAATCACAATTGTTATACCCTGAACCCATTGAAAATGGGAATTCAGGGTATAATGGTTTTGTGAAAATGTATGTAACAGCCAGAAGGAGACGTCGCAGACCCCATAAAGTATATATATTCTTGATCAGCATAAAAAAATAAGTTGATCTAGCCCTGTCCGTCTGTCCGTCCGTCCGTCGTCCGTCCGTATGAACGTCGAGATTTCGGAAACTACAAAAGCTAGAGAGCTGAAATTTCACATGAACACTCGTATGTTACCTACGCAATACGAGTTTATTTTGTTTTTTTCGATAACTCGTCCCATTTCCAAATTATCGATAAAAATAGAAATTCGTTTCCGTTTTTTAGGTTTTTTGGGTATAACTTCTACACCGTTTTAGCTAGAGACTTCAACTTTATAAATTTAGATAGATATTATGGATACGCAGATTTTGTAGTTTTCAGATTTTGGATGCCACGCCCCCTCCGCCCCAATTTGAAAAAAACGCATTTCAAATACTAGAGACTTGCAATTTGGCAAATAGATAGATTTATATACTCTTAATCTATTCTAAAAAATTCATGAAGATCGTCCATCTAGAAATGGAGTTATTAGCGTCCAAAGTTCAGCCCAACCCACCCCCAAGCCACGGCAGCAACGCGCAGTTAGGCAGAGCGCGCGCCTTATAAGTGCGTAAAGAAGAAGAGTATCACTTTTTGCAGGGTTCAGGGGATTTCGTAGTCGAGCCGTCTCGACTAGAGCCATGCCTTACTTGTTTTATATTTGTATTATTAATCGAAAACTTATAAATTTTATTTTTTTAAATTCATTAATATTATTATATTTATGTTAAAATGCTTTCTGCCATCATAGCAATTGCTACTAAGCTATTATATGATTGAATTATGCAGTTGGCCACAACAAACTTCTTTGCCGATTTGCCACGCCCCCAGTGGGCGTAGACGCATAATTTTTTGCCAGTAATTAGAAAGAGCCGAGGCTAACATGCCTGCAAAATTTGGTTGCTTACATTCCAAAAATGCGAAAATTACAGGGTATTTTTCGATATGCCACGCCCCCAAAGAGGCTGAAAAATTATTTTTGGGGCATCGATAGAGGAGAACATTGGTAACTCAACCATCCAATTTTCAAGCTTCTAGCTCTAAAACTGTAGGAGATATAAACCTTTGCGGTTTGCCACGCCCCCTGTGGGCGTTGATATATCTACCATAGCTTATTAGTCTTGGATTGTCAACCCGAGTATTCATGCAAAATTTCAAGTCTCTAGTGTCAATAGTGTTCAAAATATAGCACAATTTGAAAAATCACTATATATTCAGGTCCGATTGCGCGTAGACATATAACTTTTTGATCGATCTTCTTAGAATCATAACATTAACTCACATGCAAAATTTCAGCGTTCTAGCTTTAACGGTGTAGAAGATACGTATTTCCCGATTTGCCACGCCCCCCAATGGCGTAGATATATCCGCCATAGCTTTTTGAACTTGGGTTGTCACCCCGAGTATACATTTCAAACTGCAACTCTCTAGCTCATCATCTAGTATGATAACTTGACTATGGGCGGAAGAGTTTCCGATTTGCCACACCCCTAGTGGGCAGATCGGGAAAATTTTAACACTTTATAATTCGGGGACATATATGAGTATATGTTTAAAATTTTAAGTCTCTAGCTCTAATAGCGCCGAAAAATATTGCGTTCATACGGACAGACGGACAGACGGACGGACAGCAAGACGGACATTGCACAAACCCAATATACTTTTTCCCCTTCGGGAACAAAGTATAAAGAGCAAGCAGAGATGAGGTCTCACACTCCGCTCCAACTAATATAACAAAGTCCAGTAATAGCTTTGTTTTACTAGACACAGACATGGACGTAACCAACGAAGAAGAGGATGATGTGATCTCACAAATGCAAGTCCTGCGACTGCTTCTATTGCTGATCATAGAAACACTGCTGATGCAATTGATACAGTCAACAGCCATCAGAATAATGAACCCAGCAACAACAAACAGCTTATCGGCTCATCAAAGCCACCACAAATCGTTGTGAGTATCACTGATCTTAATGATCTATTTGATATCATTAGTGAAATCACTAGTATTGACAACATATCAGTCAAAGTCAACCAAAGAGTAACGGCTAGAATATTTCCTAAAGATAGCGAAACTTACAGAGCTATTGTAAGACATTTTGATGCAATAGGTATTGAATTTCACACATATCAGATGAAGGAAGAAAAACCTTACAGAATTGTAGTAAAAAGGGCTTCACCATAGTAATCTGAATAATGAAATAATTGCCAATTTTAAAAAATATGGCTTTGATGCTCTGCAAATTCACAGCCCACGATCAAGGTCAAACAGGAATGAAAAATTAAATATATTCTTTGTAAATATAAAACCTTGCAAAAACATTAACGAAGTTTACAATATAAAAATGCTTTGCCGCCAAATGGTGAGAGTTGAAACGATGCGTAAAACTTCTGAAATTGTCATATGCACACGATGTCAAGAATATGGCCATACAGCCAAATACTGTCGTCGCCATCCAAACTGTGCAGGTTGTGCCGAGGACCATCCCACCAATCTGTGCACACGTTCACAAGATGAACCGCCTACCTGCATTCACTGTGGAGGTAACCACATGGCAAGCTACAAAGGCTGCCAGTGGTACCAAAACTTCTATCGACGTTCAACTGGCCCTTCTATGATTAAGAGAATCAAGCAAGGCCGCAACAGCTACAACGTAAGCAACAGCATCAACAAATGCGTCAGCAACCACAACAGTTACCAAATACATCTGGAGTCGGACGATCCTATGCCGCAATAGCAAGAAACGGATACGCATCTGCTCAGAGTCGCATATATAATATCCAAGCGCAAGCCCAGCTAGCTACGCTTCTAGGAAATACTTCACAGCAGCAGCAACAAGTTGACGTCCAATCTCTATTGGAACAACAACAACAACAATTTCTAAAATGACAAAAAGACAACAACGCGAACAACAACAACAAAATAAGAGAAATAGTGAGCGACTAGAACGGCTCGAAAAAATGGTCAACGAAATGGCCAGCATGCTCAAGCAATGGACTGGGGGCCCATCGACTCACCAGCTTCTTAACAACGCCTCAGCCTCACAATGAACTCACTAAAGATCCTCATCTGGAATGCCAATGGCATTGCAGGAAAAGCCAGAGATGTAGAGCTATTCGCGCACAACAACAACGTCGATATTCTACTATTAAATGAAATCAGACTGAATCGAGGAGATACAGTCAAAATTGATGGTTATACCTTCTATCCGGCTTACAAACCATCAAGTCACAACCATGGTATGGGAGGAGCGGCTATATTCGTCAGAAACTCTCTGCGCCATTCCCACAAAGGGTTATCGAAACTCAAAACATTCAAATGTCTGCTATTAAAGGTGCCACTGGATTGGGAGACATTGAATTTTGCGCCATATACTGCCCACCAAGGAACAGAATAGAAGAAAGACAATTCACCGACATACTCGCTTCTTGTGGCCAAAGGTATTTTATCGGTGGTGACTGGAATGCACGACATTGGCTCTGGGGAGATTCATACAATTCACCCAGGGGCAGAGAACTAGCAGAAGCCATCACAGCCAGAGGTGCTTATATTCTTGCAACAGGTTCTCCTACTAGGTACCCATATATATCCAGTCACACACCCTCTTGCATTGATTTTGCATTATATCATGGAATACAGCACTACCAAGCAAATATCTACCAAAACTGGGATTTAGATTCCGATCACCTAGCCCTTATTGCTGAGTTGCACATTGACGGTTCTAATAACAGGCCAAGACCAATTTAATTCGGTTCTGAACTCCGGAGAAGACATCGAGAATGCGGTTGATATTCTCTCGGAGAACATATATAGAGCTTCTGCTGCTTCAACGCCGCTTAATCCTGCGCTTCGCCCCAATAATTATGGAATTGTTCTAACGAGAGAAGCCAAAGAGCTTATCAGAACAAAAAGGTGCCTTCGTAGAAGAGCAATTCGATCCCAAGATCCTTGGGACAGAATTTTGTGGAACAGGGTAGCAAGACAGCTACGTAACTCAGAGGTGATTTCTTCGATCAAAAACTGGCTTCCATGGACTACACTGTGGATGCAAACTATTCTCTATGGAAATGCACAAAATCGCTTAAACGACAACCTTTTAGACAGGTACCTGTCCGATGCCCTAGCGGAGAACTTGCTAAATGCGAACAAATGGAACAGGCCAACGCATTCGGATGCCATCTAGAAGATCGTTTTACTACATATAGTTATACTACAACGAAGCAGACCATGGAGATACAGCGAAATTTGCAGACCCCATTGCAGATGTCTCTGCCTATTGAGCCTATAAGGATCGAAGAAATAACAGAAGCGATCCAAATATTACCAAAAAATAAAGCTCCCGGATTAGACAGGATTTGCAATGCAACGCTGAAGGCCTTACCTATGAGAGCGCTACTTTACATTGCACTAATCTTCAATGCCATCATCAGGCTTGCAAATGCTTCCAAGGCAATGGAAATTAGCTGCTATATTGATGATCCATAAATCTGGCGAACCGGAAGAAGATCCAGAATCATATCGACCTATAAGCCTATTGCCCTCCCTGTCTAAACTATGGGGGAGGACCATTGCCAACCGCATTAATGTAATAACAAGACAATCCAATATCTTACCGGACCATCAATTTGGATTTCGGGAGGGACACAGCACAGTGGAACAAGTCCACAGACTGGTGAAACACATCTTGCAGGCTTTTGATGACTCCGAATACTCCAACGCTGTCTTCATCGACATGCAGCAACCGTTTGGTAAGGTGTGGCACGATGGATTACTGTGCAAAATAAAAAACTTTCTGCCTGCTCCGTACTATGGCCTCTTAAGATCTTATCTAGAAGACCGTATGTTCCAAGTCAAGATAAAGGATACACTCTCGTCCACATACCCTATGAGAGCAGGTGTGCCGCAGGGCAGTGTCCTTGGTCCGCTGCTGTTCTCCCTTTATACTGCAGACATACCTAGCCCGTCCTCTCAACATATGGATGCTCCCTCGAAAGCTGTCATAGCCACATATGCTGATGACATAGCAATCATATACAACTCAAAAAACCTTGCAGAATCAAGCACTGGACTGCATAGGTATCTGGATACTCTCAATGATTGGTGCAAGCGGTGGAACCTCAAAGTCAACCCGGTAAAAACAATGAACACTTGCTTCACTCTAAAAAGACTGCCAATTCATACCCCCCCAATCCAGATGTCGGGAGTAAATCTTCAGCAACCTGCTCAAGTGAAATATCTTGGCATCACCCTGGACAAGCGTCTCATCTTTGGGCCACACCTCAAAGCTACGGTTAAGAAATGTCGCCACAGACTGCAACAATTAAGATGGCTCAACAATAAAAAGAGCACCTTACCGCTGAGATGCAAAAGAGCTGTCTATGTGCAGTGTATCGCTACCGATATGGACTTTATGGAGTGCAAATCTGGGGGATCGCTGCAAAATCAAATTATAAAAGAGTGCAGGTTTTGCAGAACAGAGTACTACGGCAGATTACAAACTGTCCCTGGTACATACGCGGCTCAACACTGCATAGAGATCTGAAGCTGCGTACTGTCGAAGAACAGATCAACACACATACAAGCAGATACTCTGAAAGATTGCTACGACATCAAAGCCTACTCACAAGAGGTTTAACACCTGCCAGACCCCTAAGACGACTTAAACGGCAAGGCTTTGCCAAAACAATGGCTACACAATAAATATTATTATTATTATCTTTCTTTTTTTCAATCCTCACAAATTGAGTGAGATTTGGTCCTTATTTTATATACATAAATGTGTTGTTAAAGTATTAAATCTGAATGTACTGCTTCTTCACTTGAAATAAATAAATTGTTATTGTTATAATAAAAAAAAAAAAAAAAAAAAAAAAAAAAAAAAAAAAAAATATTCACAACATGGGTTTCCAATCCACTTTACTTTATAAGACATTTTTCTTCACCTTCTTACGGTGTTACACGCCACACACTTTAAATATAACGGTACTATCAAACGGATGATATATATATATTTTCATACTTTCAATTTTTTGGGAGTTCCCACGTTTACATTTTCCTTATCAGAATCAAGAGCTTCATCAATAATACATATATACTTACGTTTTCTGCCAACAAACTGCCCTTTCCACCGAAACCTGTGTGGCATGCACAGCGTGCAGTATCTTGTCAAGACTGTAAAGACGTGGATTTGTGAATTTTTTGTCCTGCCAATAATTCATTATGTCCACGTTTAAATCTATGGGCGGTACCTCGGCTAACGGTCCCCTATGATCCGCGGGTGAGCGACGCGAGACAATTGCTAACAATGTAGGAGCGAAAGAGACGCACTATCTCTGACCCCTTCCAGTTGCTGCTATCATTCTCGCGTCGCTGTGTGGAGAAACATATGCATGTACGTATGTGCATACAAACACACAGCAAATACATGTGTTTATATACACATACGTGCATACCTATTACAGGTCTGCAAGAATACATTCATTTCTGACAGCATAGTACTGTACAGTAGTAAAGTGTTCTTAAAATACTGCACCCATTTCATTACTGTACAGTATTGCGTAGTGTGCAGAAGAATCGAGTACAACATTTTTACTGTTCTCAACTAGAGTGAGAACAGTAAAATGTAGTAGACTTCGTGAGTGAGTACAATATTTGTCTCGTTTCTGCACGTTGTACACCATATACAATTATGAGAACAGCATTTCTGTCCTGTCTAACAGCGGTGCAAGTTATCACCCACTACACAAGCAACTCTTATAATAAATGTATTAAATATTATTATATTATATATTATCTTATTATATTATTTAATGTAAACTGTTCTGATCTCGAAAAACTCATCATCAACATAGAAGTAAGCATTTATTATGCATTAAACTTTCTAGAATAAGAAATCCCGAATATTCCATATGTAAGAGAAGCAAGTATAAAAGGCTTGCTGCACATCGAGTCGTTAGTCTTTTTGTTTCCGCCCACAAATAAATTATCGCAATTTTCCGATTTAGAGAAGGAAGAAACTGTAAAACGCCTAGAAGAAATTATGATAAATACTCATTTAAAATACAACTCCGAGCCAATTTATATGTTTCCACACAACCACGAAATAGATGCCATTTTTCGCTGACTATGCACACCCTACACATAATAACAATACCCAATCCATTATAAATAATGAAATTCGAACATACATATAAAAATGTAAGCATTCCTTATAGTGCAGACTTTAATGTACTCAATTGGTGGACAAACAACAATATCCCCTACTTTTTAAGGTTGCCTGTCAAATGTTAGCCGTTCCAGCGAGTACTGCAGCATCTGAAAGAGCCTCTTCGGTTGCTAAAAATCTGATTAATTATAAACGCTGTAAAGTTGCAACCACAGATGACTTAGTCCATTGAAAATGGGAAATCGTTATCGATAAAAAACTTTATCGGGAACCAGTTATAAAATTATATCTAATTCATCTTTAGATTTAGAGTCTCCAAGTCTTCTGCATATATGTATATAGATACTAATTTATTACAATTTCGGTTTTTGTCAGATTTTTATTCCGGTCCCCGATTCCCCCCCCCCCCCCCCCCACACCCCCTGTTCGGCGAAGCAGCTAATAAATGCTCTTAAATAAGCTTCTCTTAAATTAGTCTGTTCTCTATGTCATTCTCATTCGCTGTTAGTGCACTCATGCACATAAAAAGCATAACACACATACATACACTGTACCACTTAAGTCACCGTACCCCCTGTTCGTTTTCACATAACACGCTATAAATTAGTCAAATTTTGATATAAAAAAAAAGTTTTGATGGCGGTTGATAAAGTGATCTATTAACTACACAATAGCATTTTAATAATAGTAACATTTTATTTTAGTCTAATATTATAACTAAAAATAAAAAAATATTCACATTTTCGACTCCACAAAAGTCACCGTACGCTTGCTTGCGCTGCGCTGTCTGGCGCCAATGTTCTTTTGAGACCTAACGGGGATTTTCGAAACATGTATGCAATGTCTTCAAAATTGATGCTATTTGCTGTGAATTACTTGTGTTGGACAAAATTTGTCTTAAAATTGACCCGTAAAGAGTTAACTTTAGAAAAACGTGGGCGGATCTTGCAGCTCCACACAAAGGAGCAAAAGTCGTATGCAGAGATAGCTAAACTAATGTCTAGAGCCAAGTCAACCATCCAAACAGTAATTGGCCGTTTTAAATACGAGGGGCGTATCAAAAATAATTCCAGATCTGGCCGACCAGCTGCACTTTCTATTCGCGACAAGCGCCAAATAAAGCATATGGTGGACAAGGATCCATTTTCTAGCGCAGTAAAGATTGCATCAGAGATAAGTAACATTTCTCAAAAGGATATACACCCGGAAACCGTTCGTAGAGCCATAAAATCATACAACTTTAGGTCTTATACTCCCAGCAACAAACCATACGTTAATTTAACAAATAGAAAAAGCGTCTGGAGTTTGCTAAGGCGTATGTGGAAAAACCAGTTGACTTTTGGCGTAAGGTAATCTTCTCAGATGAGTCAAAGTTCAACATTTTTGGCTCGGACGGGCGCCTACGCGTGTGGAGAAGACCTGGAGATGCTCTTAATCCAAAAAACACAAAAAAGACCGTAAAGCACGGTGGCGGTGGTCTTATGGTTTGGGGTTGTATAGCTGCATCTGGCGTTGACAGCTTGGAGTTTATTGACGGAGTGATGAACCAATATACCTACATTGATATCCTCAAAAGAAATTTGAAAAGCAGTGCTGAGAAACTTGATATAGGGTCAGACTTCTACTTCCAACAAGATAACGACCCTAAACATAAAGCAATGAATACCCGTCTCTATCTCGCCTACAACACGCCACATTTATTGGAAACACCCCCACAGAGTCCCGACATAAACCCAATAGAGCATGTGTGGAATATGCTTGAAATAAAAATACGAAAGCACCACATCACTAGCAAAAACCTGCTGAGAGAGGCATTACATCAAGAGTGGTGCGCACTTGGCAATGACTATATTGAAAAACTAGTGATGTCAATGCCTAATCGCCTCCGAGAGGTGATTAAAATGAAGGGATATCCTACTAGATACTAAGTTTGTAATTTAAATTAGTAATATCATACCTATAGTTAATTAGTTAATATTAGTAGTAAGAGTACGGTGACTTTTGTGGAGTCGAAAATGTGAATATTTTTTGTTTTTTAGTTATAATATTAGACTAAAATAAAATGTTACTATTATTAAAATGATATTGTGTAGTTAATAGATCACTTTATCAACCGCCAACTTTTTTTTTATATCAAAATTTGACTAAGTTATAGCGTGTTATGTGAAAACGAACAGGGGGTACGGTGACTTAAGTGGTACAGTGTATGTAAATTTCGGCTTATTTTTACTTGCTTATACCCTGCAAGCATTTTTGATGTTAACAGAGCATAAATGAGTCTTTTATGAGTCGCGCACTGATCGAAAATAGTCATATATGCGCTCCTTTTCTGATCATAAATGACTCCCTCGTCGGGAGAAAATGGTACCCTAGCCGCGACTCTTCCTGATGAGTCGCTTATGACTCGTCTTTTTAATCATTTATGACGCTTTTTCGAGTCATCATTTAATCATAAAAGAGTCTTCCTCGAGTCATCTTTCAATCATTTATTACTCTTTTTCGAATTATATTTCCAATAATGTGCGACGTATCATTAAATTTTAATATTTATTTGCATATATAACCTTAGACTAATTTTTACATTACAAAATATACAAAAAAATCAAAAAAGTAAATTCATCACATATTCATATATATACATATATATATATATATTTTATATAACTTAATTTAGACGCCTCCGTTTTTCCAGTCTATCATTTGCATGAGTAATATCTAAAAGGAATAAAACGAGAAATGTTATTATATTACATAAGTTTTTTTTAAAAGAATACATACTTTTTATAACCGTCACAATGTAGCACCTTTCTGCACTCGGTTTAGTTTTTAATATTTTAATATTTTTTAGACACGGCACAGCTCGCACTTCACGACAGCTTGCACTTCGCGATTGTATTGTACATTTCGACATGTGCTTAAAAAGTACCGTTTGGATCATTCCAGAGAGCAGAATATGTTTGCATAGCAACAGTGCAATGATCATATTCTAATCATCTGCATGCTCAATTGGCGATCGCTTTACATTTTGTTTTTGTATTCTCAACCAATCATATTTTGAGCATATGGAAGAGTCATTTATGAGTCTTCTTTCGATCGCGCATGAGATTAATCATTTTTTAAATCATCAAGGGGACTCAAAAAAGACTCCTCAAGACGATTTCTGTTAAAACAGTCTTCCAAATGCTTGCTGGGTACCCACCTAGCATTTGGAAGACTGTTTTGTAAGAAATGAATTTGGCGAGTCGTTTTTGAGTCCCCGGGATGATCAAAAAATGATTGATCATATGCGCGATTTTATAAAGAGTCAAAAATGACTCGCCTGTATGATCAAAAAGTGATTAATTTGAATTACAGCAACAAAATGTAAAGCAATCGCAACTGACTTCTGCTCTGCACTAATATTCTGCACTCTCCACAACATGCCAAATCGATTTCTTATCTCATTCATTAGTTTCTCTTGTCTCCAAATTCTTAAAGCACATGCTAGTGCATTTGCGGTCATTCTTATTCGTACAAAGTCAAGGTGAAGTTCAGTGTAGAAACTAATTGTAATAAAAATTTAATTAATAAATCAAAATATCAGCTAAGCAATTACGAAGTACTGCAAAACGTGAAAACGCATAAATTATTGTTTGCGAAAAATAAAATAACTAAGCAAAAAACAAATATTAAGGAAGTATTAATATTAAACATGCCTGAAAATAACCAAAGTGATGATAGTGATACTTATTCTGCTGACTTTAGTGAGTTTTCCTCTAGTGATATTGATAATAATAAAGAATGTAATTTGCTGGAGGGATTTGCCAAAAGGGGCCACTGAATTTGGCATTAGTTTAATTGCACACAATGCATTATTATTATTATTGCAAAATGCAAATGTAATATTTCTGTGCCGAGAGATGCCAGAACAATTTTACAAACTCCTAGTTCAGTTAAAGAGAGAAAAGTTGGCGATGGTATAGATGTGCACTACGGACTTAAGAGCTGCTTAACAGATTTCTTGGTAGTTAATGATTGGAAATTACCAAATTCAGTTTAGATTTGGCATTGATGGCCTTCCATTACTTAAAAGCAGCTCTAAGCAAGTTTGGCCCATTTTAGTTAGTGTTGTTGATACGACTTATGTTTCACATGTTGGTGTTTTCGAAGGAACTTCCAAGCCACATTGTGCTGTTGACTTCTTAGAAGAGTTCATTGCAGAACTTAATATTCTTATGCACGAAGGAATCAATTTTGGGAAGAAACATTTTCACATTATTTCGCGCTGTTTTTTTAATGGATGCACCGGCAAAGTCTTTTGTTTAGGCACTAAGGGACATTCTGGCTACTACTTGTAGTGGCGCTGGACTAGCTAAAGTCAAGCATTTTTATAAATATATGTTTATAAATTGTAATATTATGAATAGCCTAAAAGCATGCACTCAGCAGAGCAGTGAGCCGTTTAAAACAGCTGTTATCCAGCTCTAACAAAAGGAGACCATAAGATAACAATAGTAATTGTCACTTTCGCTCGGAAGTTATAACTGTTCCCAAGCGCTGGCTTGCCGCTCCAACATCGGCCATACTTTCTTTCCTAATTTCACTCGCAAACCGGCAAGACCGAAATTTTTACTGTGCAAATTAATCTGTGAAAATTTTACAAAAAAAAAAATAGAAAAAGAAGAATTTCTTTTCTTTTATTTTAGAATGTATTAGTGCAAGTGTCAAATCGATCATTGGTGAGTCATAAGACATTAATTTCGATTGGTAACGAAAAGAAATAAGAAAAACCTCTATTGAATAAATTAAATAATTTCGCACAAACCTCTTTGCAGGTTTGGCACCCAGCCTTAATTTAATTTCTTTTTGTGCTAGCAGCAAATGCACTACGCTTACATCGGCAGGCACATAAGGCCGCTGAACTTGCGCTGCATAATTGGCAAATCACCTCACATAAGCCAAGCAGCCTTTGCTAGATGCAAATACTTTTTTTTCCGGCCACGCCACTGCTCCACACAGTCTCAGAAGAAAACTTGTGTTTCCAAATGGCATCGTTGGATGAGTCATTTATAACGACACGCTACTTAATTGCAACATAAAATTTTATTATTTGTTAAAGAAAAAAAAGAAAAAAAGAGAAAAAGAAAAAAATCTAACTTAAACATGAAAAATTATAATTAAAATAATTTATAGTTTATATATTATAAAATATTATATATATTCCCCTCCTATCTACTCCATATGAATATTCCCCCTTAATTAGCATCTTCTTTTCTATATTTGAATTTTTGCATTATTTTTTATTTTTATTAATTTTAATTGCATGGGGCATATTTCTCATTAGCAGCTTAGCCAAACCCAAATGGAAGCGCTTTCATCGCGGGATATGGCCGTAAGTGCTCAATGTTAAATTTAATTTGCCTCACTTCTTATTTTGTATCAGCGTTTGTTTTGCTACACTAAAGAATAATGCTCTAATCTTTTCTTCTTTACTATCATTCTATTTTCTTATTTTAGTATCCCAAGTCTATCATTTCTGTGCTGGCCTATTCTACAAAACATCTGACAGCATAGTTAAAAGCTCTTAAAAGCTCTATTATTTCACCTTCCTTTACTTTCATTCCCAACCCAAAAACAATGTATCGAAATATTATTTCTATTTGTATTAAACTTTTAATCTAAAATGAATATTTGCTAAATCTAATCTTTTTGGGGCCATGCGACGCAACTGGGTAGAGAATTATTAGTTCCTCAAGCTGGAATGGGATCGCTAAAAATTCATGTCTGGTAGCTAGCGATAATGGTATGGATGGGCAATATCGGTCGCCTAAAATATCTAAGGCCGATACCCAGCTTGGCGACTATGTTTGTTTGTGCGTTTGTTTCTTTCTTTCTTTCTATCTTCCCTTCTTGCTATCTAATTCGACCAGTGACCATCGAAAGTAGGCACGCGATTTTATTCTAATAAATAATGTGTGGCAGCACCTGGAGTTGCAGTTCCTCTTTGTACCCCTCGCTCTTCCCGACTATCCTGAGGCGGATCCAGCGCGTGCCCTGCACAGGGCAGCATTCTCATCCGTCTGTCTGCCCTATGTAACTCGTTACATACAAGAAACATTTAATTAACGAATTATTTTGGCAATTAGAAAACGTACATGGCAAGCAACAAACGTTTTTTCTACACATACATACAGATTTTCACATGTACACACTATACGAGTATACACACAATTTTCTATGTATGCATACAAAAGTTTGCATACCAGAATATTCTAAGAATTGTGACTGAATTGGGAATTTTTCCATCAATACTTTAGTTTTGTCAGAGACGCTCTAGCAATGCCTTATTTGGTTTTAGTTAATAAATGTCAGGTCAGGGCAGTGGCGGTGGTGGTAAGCGCTATGCAGGCTGTACTTAGGTGCGTGGGTTCGAATCCCGCAAAAAACTTTTTTTTTCAAAAATTATTATTGTTTTTATTTTTTTTTATATTTGTATATTTATTATAAAATGCTTGCTGCCAATTGATACTAATTTATAAACATACGCATATGAATTGTGCATTTAAGCAAAAACTAAAACAACTTTTCCGATTTTCCACGCTGTGTGGCAAGCAGTTTTTCTATGCATGCATACATATGTATGTATGTGTACACAGATGTTTGTAAGTGTATACACATCCAAAAGTGTATACATATTGCAAGAATTGCGATTGTATTGTTTTGTTTTGTCACAAGCTGCTGATCAGCTGACCAGCTGTGAATTTATTTAGGTTTAGCTAACGATTACATAGCTTTTTGAACTTAGGTTGTCACCCCGAGTACACATTTCAAATTGCAACTCTCTAGCTCATCATCTAGTATGATAACTTGACTATGGGCGGAAGAGTTTTCCGATTTGCCACGCCCCTAGTGGGTGGATCGGGAAAGTTTTTACACGTTATAATTTGGGAGCATATATGAGTATATGTTTAAAATTTCAAGTCTCTAGCTCTAATAGCGCCGAAAAATATTGCGTTCATACGGACAGACGGACAGACGGACGGACAGCAAGACGGACATTGCACAAACCCAATATACTTTCTTCCCTTTGGGAACAAAGTATAAAAAAAGATGAAGACTTTTCATTAGCTTCATGGCATATTGAATCTATTTCCAACGAATTGCAATTAAATAAGAAAAATATAGCCAGGGGGTTAAGAGAAAACTTCGAAGTTTAAAAGAGCTTGATAGGTGGAAGGCAACAGAAGTTAGGCAGTTTTTAATTTACACAGGACCCTGTATATTAAAAAAAATGTAGACCCCAAAATAGATATGCACATTTTTTTAAATTATCTCTTGCCTTAAGAATCCTAATAGACAACAAGTAAGAAGGCTCTAGTCGAGACTGCTCGACTACGAGATCCCCTGAACCCTGCCAAAAAGTGATACTCTTCTGCTTTACGCACTTAGAGGCGCGCGCTCTGCTAACTGCGCAGTTGCTGCCGTGGCTTGGGGGTGGGTTGGGCTGAACTTTGGACGCTAATAACTCCATTTCTAGATGGACGATCTTCATGAAATTTTTAGAATAGATTAAGAGTATATAAATCTATCTATTTTGCCAAATTGCAAGTCTCTAGTATTTGAAATGCGTTTTTTTTCAAATTGGGGGCGGAGGGGGCGTGGCATCCAAAATCTGAAAACTACAAAATCTGCGTATCCATAATATCTATCTAAATTTATATAAGTTGAAGTCTCTAGCTAAAACGGTCTGTAGAAGTTATACCCAAAAACCTAAAAACGGAAAGAATTTTCGATTTTTTATCGATAATTTGGACTGGGACGAGTTATCGAAAAAACAAAATAAACCGTATTGCGTAGGTAACGTACGAGTGTTCATGTGAAATTCAGCTCTAGCTTTTGAGTTCCGAAATCTCGACGTTCATACGACGGACGGACGGACGGACGGACGGACGGACGGACGGACGGACGGAACAGACGGACAGGGCTAGATCAACTTATTTTTTTATGCTGATCAAGAATATATATACTGTCTAGGTCTGCGACGTCGCCTTCTGCCTGTTACATACATTTTCACAAAACCATTATACCCTGAATTCCCATTTTCAATGGGTTCAGGGTTATAAAAAGGACTGCAAGGTTAACAACTTGCTTGCTGCCCAATTATTAAAATCATTTGTGTTTGATATGCCAAAATTGTATGACTTATATCCGAAAATGCTAAACTTTTGGTGCTTTGGATGGAATAAGTGCTTTTAAATTTGAGAACCATTTACACAAAATTAAGCGCAACGTTCGGAAAGCGGGAAGTGTTGCAACTCAAATTAACAAAAGACAAGTTGAAAACAGCTATCACTTGGAAAAGCATTTCAGTCAAGTATCTGAAAGGTTTGGCAAAGTAAAAGATTTTAAAATACAAAATGTTAATTCCAATGGAATGTTCTTTTCTTTGAAAGAACCAGATAACTTTTGTTTGGTTCAAACAAAAATTTTTAATATTATTGAAATAAAAAAATTTTGAAAGCAAACCAGTTTTTGTTGGTAATGAAATAAATAACCTGTCATCATTTTTTTTGTATCCAATTAACTCAATAAACTTCAACATATATTGCGGCCGACATTACATTCAATAATATAACTGAATTTACGATTGATCATATAAATAATAAAATTATGTGCTTACGCGATTCTGCTCTTGGAATTTATTATTTCACACCAGAAATTCATAATGTCGCAGAATAATTTGTTTGCACCGAGTGAATTTGAATATATCTCTAGCAATAATTTAACAACATGTAAGTAATCAATTCTTCATAAACATACTTTAATATTAATTCTAATGAAATATTGATTTTAGTGAGAAACACTGAGGTACCAAATAATGAATTGGTAAACCTCATTATTGAACTGCGCACTGAGATCAAGTCACTACGAGAGGATATCAAGGACTTGAAGGATACGACAACACGGACCAATACTAAATTAACGGAGGAAGTTGTTACTCTCAAACTTGGGAGTAGACAACACCGCAAAGACCCTATTTTAGATAGTGAGTGTCCAAATCTGCCAAAACTTCCTCTCAATTCTATTGATGAATTAATAGAATTTGATGAGGAAATGCAGAAAAATGAAGGTCAATTGGAAAAATTTGTAAGTATAGTAAGTCAACATGTAGTTTTAGATATAAGCTATTAGCAATTTTCAGAAACAATTCATATCAAAAACAGGAGGAGATGGACCCACTCAGTTTCTTCGGGCAGCTATAAGAAAAGCTTTTACTGATGAATTATCAACATCTTATAGCTGGAAGGGAACTAAATTGAAGCCGAGTGCCGAAAGGTGATACCTTGTTACATTAATAAAAAGTAAGTATATATCTCTATTACTGACGAACAATATTAACACTTTTTATCTTTTAGACATTTGTCACGTTAAATACAAATGCACAGACAAGGACATGAATACCGTCCTTCAACGACATTTTGTACACGCGGAGGACAGCATTTTTAAGAGGAGACGTTTAGATTAAGTTTGTAGATTTAAGTTTGGAGAATTTGTTTAATATTAAGAATAAGTTAAGAAAACATAAAAATTTTTATTTCATGTTTGATTTTAGTTGTTTTATTTGAAGTCACAACTAATAACACAATTATTTAATACAAATTCGTAATGAATTGAATTTAAATAAATTATTATTATTTTTTTTTTTTTTGAGAAGAAAATATTAATAAACAAGTAAGAAAGCTGTAGTCGAGACTGCTCGACTACGAAATCCCCTGAGCCCTTCTTCGAACGAATCATATTCCAAGAATGCTTAGTTTCGATTCTCTATGCGTAAGAAACTATACATGCAAAAACACGAACACACACACGCTTGTAAGCATGTATGTGTGTGAGCAATGCAGGCGGCTTGCTGTCTCGCTGCCTTTGTTGCTGCGCCACATGGGTTTTGATGAGAAAACTTTGATGACTGATAATTCTGTTTCTAGATGAACAATCGTATTGATTTCTTCAGATTATGATTATGATATTCACATCTACATGCTAAACCAAACAGCATGTCTCTAGTATTTGAAATGCTTTTTTTTTAACATTTAGGGGGTGGTGGGGCGAAATGGGAACCGGAATCCAAAATCTGACAAAAACCGAAATTGTATTAAATTAGTATCTATATATATGCAGAAGACTCGGAGACTCTAACTCTAAAGACGAATTAGCTAGAATTTTATAGCTGGTTCCCGATAAATTCATTTATCGATAACTTTGCAAATATACAAGTTATCGAATTTCTGAACAAACTCGTACTGCGCGTGCAATATACGGACCTAACACAAAAAGAATGAACTCTCTAGCTTTTGTATCTTCGGAAATCGACGCGTTCAAACATACGGACAGACGGACAGACGGACGGACGGACAGACGGACAGACGGACATGGCTATATCAACTTTTCTCGTCACCCTGATCAAGAATATATATACTTTATGGGGTGTGCCACGCCTCCTTCTGCCTGTTACATACTTTTAACAAAACCATTATACCCTGATTTCCCATTTTTAATGGGCTCAGGGTATAAAAAACAGGAGGAGATGGACCCACTCAGTTTCTTCGGGCAGCTATAAGAAAAGCTTTTACTGATGAATTATCAACATCTTATAGCTGGAAAGGAACTAAATTGAAGCCGAGTGCCGAAAGGTGCTACCTTGTTACATTAATAAAAAGTAAGTATATATCTCTATTACTGACGAACAATATTAACACTTTTTATCTTTTAGACATTTGTCACGTTAAATACAAATGCACAGACAAGGACATGAATACCGTCCTTCAACGACATTTTGTACACGCGGAGGACAGCATTTTTAAGAGGAGACGTTTAGATTAAGTTTGTAGATTTAAGTTTGTAGATTTAAGTTTGGAGAATTTGTTTAATATTAAGAATAAGTTAAGAAAACATAAAAATTTTTATTTCATGTTTGATTTTAGTTGTTTTATTTGAAGTCACAACTAATAACACAATTATTTAATACAAATTCGTAATGAATTGAATTTAAATAAATTATTATTTTTTTTTTTTTGGAGAAGAAAATAATAATAAAAAACAAGTAAGAACGTTGCAGTTAGGCGCAACTAACTGCGATATACTTTGTTCCCATAGGTGCATCTTACTTATTTAATAAACATTTAATTAACGAAATATTTCGGCAATTAGAAAACGTACATGGCAAGCAACAAGCGTTTTTCCTACACGTACATACAGATTTACACATGTACACACTATACGATTATACACACAATTTTCTATGTATGCATACAAAAGTTTGCATGCCAGACTATTCTAAGAATTGTGACTGAATTGGGAATTTTTCGATCATTTCTTTAGTTTTGTCAGAGACGCTCTAGCAATGCCTTATTTGGTTTTAGTTAATAAATGTCAGGTCAGGGCAGTGGCGCTGGTGGTAAGCGCTATGCAAGCTGTACTTAGTGCGTGGGTTCCAATCCCTCAGAAAACTTTTTTTCAAAAATTATTTTTTTTTAATTTTTTTTATATTTGTATATTTATTATAAAATGCTTGCTGCCAATTGATAATAATTTATAAACATACGCATATGAATTGTGCATTTAAGCAAAAACTAAAACAACTTTTCCGATTTTCCACGCTGTGTGGCAAGCAGTTTTTCTATGCATGCATACATATGTATGTATGTGTACACAGATGTTTGTAAGTGTATACACATCCAAAAGTGTATACATATTGGAAGAATTGCGATTGTATTGTTTTGTTCTGTCACAAGGTGCTGATCAGCTGACCAGCTGATCAGCTGTGAATTTATTTAGGTTTAGCTCAGTGTTTAAAAAACTGCGAACAGTTTTCGCAGTTCTGTTATTGCTAGAACTGTTGCTGCGAGCATTTTCGACAGTCGCAGTCGCAGTCGCAGTCGCAGCAAAAGCAAAAACATTTCTTGATCAGCAGCGCAGCGCTTCGAACTGCGTTCACTGGCGACAGTCGCAGTCGCAGCTAGAGCAAAAACTGTCGACTGCCGAACAGTACAGCAGACAGCTTCCACAGTTTTGACTTTGCTTTGTTTTGGTAACTTTTGTAACTGTAATTGCCGAAGTCACTTGCGGCATACTTTGTAGCAATGAAACAGATCGTAGGCGTAGTCTTGTATTAATGTGCATCCGAGGAACAGCAAAAATGTCGCGTAATAAACAATGTGATGTTTGGAAGTATTTTGATACTAATGAGGAAGGGGACTTTGCTACATGTAAAACATGCAAAAGCTAGTAGCACAACCGATGTACACGCGAAAATTGAAAATTTGCAGTTTTCCTTTGTCAGAAGTGATGCAAACATTTTACAATTTTGGAAAGAGAAGCAGCTCACTGATCCCGAGCTATATGCATTAAGCAAAGTTTGTTTTGCAATACCACCCACTCAGGTGTGTACTTGTCTACAATTTTACTGTTTAAAGTTTACTTATTATAATCGCCATTATAAATAAATAATTAAAATGTTTATTTTCATTCATTTCGTTCATGACGCACAAAGCAAAGCCAAAACTGTGGAAGCTGTCTGCTGTGCTGTGCTGTGCTGTTCGGCAGTCGACAGTTTTTGCTCTAGCTGCGACTGCGACTGTCGCCAGTGGACGCAGTTCGAAGCGCTGCGCTGCTGATCAATAATTGTTTTTTGCTTTTGCTGCGACTGCGACTGTCGAAAATGCTCGCAGCAACAGTTCTAGCAATAACAGAACTGCGAAAACTGTTGGCTGCAGAAGCACAGCACAGACAAAATTTTACGACTGTTGCTGCTGTGACTGTCAGCTTTTCAAACACTGGTTTAGCTAACGATTACATGTTGTTTTCAAAAGACCTGGGTTCGAATCCCGCTGGAAACTTTTTATTTATTAATCGAAAACTTATAAAATTTATTTTTTAAATTCATTAATATTATTATATTTATGTTAAAATGCATTTTGCCATCTTAGCAATTGCTACTAAGCTATTATATGCATGAATTATGCAGTTGGCCACAACAAACTTCTTTGCCGATTTGCCACGCCCCCAGTGGGCGTAGACGCATAATTTCTTGCCAGTTCTTAGAAAGGGCCGAGGCTAACATGACTGCAAAATTTGGTTGCTTACATTCCAAAAAATGCGAAAATTACAGGGTATTTTTCGATATGCCACGCCCCCAAAGAGGCTGAAAAAATATTTTTTTGGCATCGATAGAGGAGAACATTAGTAACTCAACCATCCAATTTTCAAGCTTCTAGCTCTAAAACTGTAGGAGATATAAGCTTTTGCGGTTTGCCACGCCCCCTGTGGGCTGAGATATATCTACCATAACTTATTAGTCTTGGGTTGTCAACCCGAGTGTACATGCAAAATTTCAAGTCTCTAGTGTCAATAGTGTTCAAAATATAGCACAATTTGAAAAATCACTATATATTCAGGTCCGATTGGGCGTAGACATATAACTTTTTGATCGATCTTCTTAGAATCATAACATTAACTCACATGCAAAATTTCAGCGTTCTAGCTTTAACGGTGTAGAAGATACGTATTTCCCGATTTGCCACGCCCCCAATGGGCGTAGATATATCCGCCATAGCTTTTTGAACTTAGGTTGTCACCCCGAGTACACATTTCAAATTGCAACTCTCTAGCTCATCATCTAGTATGATAACTTGACTATGGGCGGAAGAGTTTTCCGATTTGCCACGCCCCTAGTGGGTGGATCGGGAAAGTTTTTACACGTTATAATTCGGGAGCATATATGAGTATATGTTTAAAATTTCAAGTCTCTAGCTCTAATAGCGCCGAAAAATATTGCGTTCATACGGACAGACGGACAGACGGACAGACAGCAAGACGGACATTGCACAAATCAAATATACTTTCTTCCCTTTGGGAACAAAGTATAAAAAAAGATGAAGACTTTTCATTAGCTTCATGGCATATTGAATCTATTTCCAACGAATTGCAATTAAATAAGAAAAATATACCCAGGGAGTTTAAGAGAAAACTTCGAAGTTTAAAAGAGCTTGATAGGTGGAAGGCAACAGAACTTAGGCAGGTTTTAATTTACACAGGACCCTTTATATTAAAAAAAATGTAGACCCCAAATAGATATGCACATTTTTTAAAATTATCTCTTGCCTTAAGAATCCTAATAGACAAAAAGGACTGCAAGGTTAACAACTTGCTTGCTGCCCAATTATTAAAATCATTTGTGTTTGATATGCCAAAATTGTATGACTTATATCCGAAAATGCTAAACTTTTTGGTGCTTTGGATGGAATAAGTGCTTTTAAATTTGAGAACCATTTACACAAAATTAAGCGCAACGTTCGGAAAGCGGGAAGTGTTGCAACTCAAATTAACAAAAGACAAGTTGAAAACAGCTATCACTTGGAAAAGCATTTCAGTCAAGTATCTGAAAGGTTTGGCAAAGTAAAAGATTTTAAAATACAAATTGTTAATTCCAATGGAATGTTCTTTTCTTTGAAAGAACCAGATAACTTTTGTTTGGTTCAAACAAAAATTTTTAATATTATTGAAATAAAAAATTTTGAAAGCAAACCAGTTTTTGTTGGTAATGAAATAAATAACCTGTCATCATTTTTTTTGTATCCAATTAACTCAATAAACTTCAACATATATTGCGCGGCTGACATTACATTCAATAATATAACTGAATTTACGATTGATCATATAAATAATAAAATTATGTGCTTACGCGATTCTGCTCTTGGAATTTATTATTTCACACCAGAAATTCATAATGTCGCAGAATAATTTGTTTGCACCGAGTAAATTTGAATATATCTCTAGCAATAATTTGACAACATGTAAGTAATCAATTCTTCATAAACATACTTTAATATTAATTCTAATGAAATATTGATTTTAGTGAGAAACACTGAGGTACCAAATAATGAATTGGTAAACCTCATTATTGAACTGCGCACTGAGATCAAGTCACTACGAGAGGATATCAAGGACTTGAAGGATACGACAACACGGACCAATACTAAATTAACGGAGGAAGTTGTTACTCTCAAACTTGGGAGTAGACAACACCGCAAAGACCCTATTTTAGATAGTGAGTGTCCAAATCTGCCAAAACTTCCTCTCAATTCTATTGATGAATTAATAGAATTTGATGAGGAAATGCAGAAAAATGAAGGTCAATTGGAAAAATTTGTAAGTATAGTAAGTCAACATGTAGTTTTAGATATAAGCTATTAGCAATTTTCAGAAACAATTCATATCAAAAACAGGAGGAGATGGACCCACTCAGTTTCTTCGGGCAGCTATAAGAAAAGCTTTTACTGATGAATTATCAACATCTTATAGCTGGAAGGGAACTAAATTGAAGCCGAGTGCCGAAAGGTGATACCTTGTTACATTAATAAAAAGTAAGTATATATCTCTATTACTGACGAACAATATTAACACTTTTTATCTTTTAGACATTTGTCACGTTAAATACAAATGCACAGACAAGGACATGAATACCGTCCTTCAACGACATTTTGTACACGCGGAGGACAGCATTTTTAAGAGGAGACGTTTAGATTAAGTTTGTAGATTTAAGTTTGTAGATTTAAGTTTGGAGAATTTGTTTAATATTAAGAATAAGTTAAGAAAACATAAAAATTTTTATTTCATGTTTGATTTTAGTTGTTTTATTTGAAGTCACAACTAATAACACAATTATTTAATACAAATTCGTAATGAATTGAATTTAAATAAATTATTATTTTTTTTTTTTTTTTGAGAAGAAAATATTAATAAACAAGTAAGAAAGCTGTAGTCGAGACTGCTCGACTACGAAATCCCCTGAGCCCTTCTTCGAACGAATCATATTCCAAGAATGCTTAGTTTCGATTCTCTATGCGTAAGAAACTATACATGCAAAAACACGAACACACACACGCTTGTAAGCATGTATGTGTGTGAGCAATGCAGGCGGCTTGCTGTCTCGCTGCCTTTGTTGCTGCGCCACATGGGTTTTGATGAGAAAACTTTGATGACTGATAATTCTGTTTCTAGATGAACAATCGTATTGATTTCTTCAGATTATGATTATGATATTCACATCTACATGCTAAACCAAACAGCATGTCTCTAGTATTTGAAATGCATTTTTTTCACATTTAGGGGGTGGTGGGGCGAAATGGGAACCGGAATCCAAAATCTGACAAAAACCGAAATTGTATTAAATTAGTATCTATATATATGCAGAAGACTTGGAGACTCTAACTCTAAAGATGAATTAGCTAGAATTTTATAACTGGTCCCCGATAAATTCATTTATCGATAACTTTGCAAATATACAAGTTATCGAATTTCTGAAACAAACTCGTACTGCGCGTGCAATATACGGACCTAACACAAAAAGAATGAACTCTCTAGCTTTTGTATCTTCGGAAATCGACGCGTTCAAACATACGGACAGACGGACAGACGGACGGACGGACAGACGGACAGACGGACAGACGGACATGGCTATATCAACTTTTCTCGTCACCCTGATCAAGAATATATATACTTTATGGGGTCTGCCACGCCTCCTTCTGCCTGTTACATACTTTTAACAAAACCATTATACCCTGATTTCCCATTTTCAATGGACTCAGGGTATAAAAACAAGTAAGAACGTTGCAGTTAGGCGCAACTAACTGCGATATACTTTGTTCCCATAGGTGCATCTTACTTATTTAATAAACATTTAATTAACGAAATATTTCGGCAATTAGAAAACGTACATGGCAAGCAACAAGCGTTTTTCCTACACGTACATACAGATTTACACATGTACACACTATACGATTATACACACAATTTTCTATGTATGCATACAAAAGTTTGCATGCCAGACTATTCTAAGAATTGTGACTGAATTGGGAATTTTTCGATCATTTCTTTAGTTTTGTCAGAGACGCTCTAGCAATGCCTTATTTGGTTTTAGTTAATAAATGTCAGGTCAGGGCAGTGGCGCTGGTGGTAAGCGCTATGCAAGCTGTACTTAGTGCGTGGGTTCCAATCCCTCAGAAAACTTTTTTTCAAAAATTATTTTTTTTTTAATTTTTTTTATATTTGTATATTTATTATAAAATGCTTGCTGCCAATTGATAATAATTTATAAACATACGCATATGAATTGTGCATTTAAGCAAAAACTAAAACAACTTTTCCGATTTTCCACGCTGTGTGGCAAGCAGTTTTTCTATGCATGCATACATATGTATGTATGTGTACACAGATGTTTGTAAGTGTATACACATCCAAAAGTGTATACATATTGGAAGAATTGCGATTGTATTGTTTTGTTCTGTCACAAGGTGCTGATCAGCTGACCAGCTGATCAGCTGTGAATTTATTTAGGTTTAGCTCAGTGTTTAAAAAACTGCGAACAGTTTTCGCAGTTCTGTTATTGCTAGAACTGTTGCTGCGAAGCATTTTCGACAGTCGCAGTCGCAGTCGCAGTCGCAGCAAAAGCAAAAACATTTCTTGATCAGCAGCGCAGCGCTTCGAACTGCGTTCACTGGCGACAGTCGCAGTCGCAGCTAGAGCAAAAACTGTCGACTGCCGAACAGTACAGCAGACAGCTTCCACAGTTTTGACTTTGCTTTGTTTTGGTAACTTTTGTAACTGTAATTGCCGAAGTCACTTGCGGCATACTTTGTAGCAATGAAACAGATCGTAGGCGTAGTCTTGTATTAATGTGCATCCGAGGAACAGCAAAAATGTCGCGTAATAAACAATGTGATGTTTGGAAGTATTTTGATACTAATGAGGAAGGGGACTTTGCTACATGTAAAACATGCAAAAGCTAGTAGCACAACCGATGTACACGCGAAAATTGAAAATTTGCAGTTTTCCTTTGTCAGAAGTGATGCAAACATTTTACAATTTTGGAAAGAGAAGCAGCTCACTGATCCCGAGCTATATGCATTAAGCAAAGTTTGTTTTGCAATACCACCCACTCAGGTGTGTACTTGTCTACAATTTTACTGTTTAAAGTTTACTTATTATAATCGCCATTATAAATAAATAATTAAAATGTTTATTTTCATTCATTTCGTTCATGACGCACAAAGCAAAGCCAAAACTGTGGAAGCTGTCTGCTGTGCTGTGCTGTGCTGTTCGGCAGTCGACAGTTTTTGCTCTAGCTGCGACTGCGACTGTCGCCAGTGGACGCAGTTCGAAGCGCTGCGCTGCTGATCAATAATTGTTTTTTTGCTTTTGCTGCGACTGCGACTGTCGAAAATGCTCGCAGCAACAGTTCTAGCAATAACAGAACTGCGAAAA
>JAUESO010000366.1:0-36584 GCA_030914385.1 Drosophila antonietae
ACAAGCAGCAGCCAACAGCCAGCAACCAGCAGCTGAAGACCAGCGTCAGCTGCTCTAATAAGATGAGAAACAACCTCAGCACCTCAAAGGCTGCAATAACTCAGGACCACACTCTTGCCTTTGCCTTTGCCATAAGTACATTTGATCAATTTCATATGCATACACAGGTAACATTTTGTCGTTTGTTGCCGCGGCAACATTCATATCCTCAGTCATTTCCTGTGTGTACTCTATGGAGTGCCTTACGCATTACCAAAAATTTCGGATAAATGTTTTACATATTGTAAAAAAACAATATAAAAATTTGGCACACGACAATACACTCGCATGGGTTGCTCGTAAAGTATGCGAAAGAGAAGTAACAACATTTAATGTATATCTATCTATATACATACACTTTGATTCAATGAAATAACGTATTTTTATATAATTTTTTATTATTAAGGAACAATAGGTTTAACTGAACAGAATCAGCTCCGTAGGTTGTGCCTGATTGGAGAATCTATCCAAATATACGTCCTTAACTTATATATATGTATATATGTGTTATAGCTGTCATAACTGTTAATCGTTAAACAGCTCTGTTCACGAGATGAAAGAGATCGTACTCAATCGTTCTTTCGCACTCTGAGCAAGTGACTTCGTTTATGTTCGTTGAACTCTTCGTGTGATGCTCTTTTTCCGAACATTGTTTGGCGAGCGAAACGATTGAAACTCGTATAATATATATATTCACCATGCGAGCAAAGCTCATGCAAATGTTCTTCACAGTCTCATACACATGCACACATCCATACTCACGTACGCTATTCGTATGTTTAGCGAAGATAACACTCGCAGACTCACACCAATACATAAAAGATACATAAAGAGAGTTCAGTCCGATCACGAACGAAGTCGTTGAAGAACCGACGCAATTCGTTGCTCACTGAGTTTTATTATTATTATTCTTTATTTATTTCTTTTTTGAGAAACGTTCAAGAGACATTTTTCTTTGCTCTGTTTGTTATAGATAATACTGGCAGCTTTTGCATTGACCCTCGCATATTATGCTCAAAGTCTGTCGCGCTGGCAGCTGCTATGGCTGGAAGCTTTATACCTAATATGCCAGCTAAAAATTCACTCTAATATATATGCACTCGTAATATATGCGTGTGTTTTGTATGTGTGTGTGGAGATGGGAACTGTGTGGGTTAGTACCTTAATACTGTCGCTGGGTACTTCACCAAAGTCCTGATAATATCATATGCCAATGCTTCTTGTTCAAGTGGTTGGCTCCCGTTGATGCTTTTGTTGTTGCTCTTCTTATGGCCATATTGTAAGCGGCTTATTGTTGTAAATCATGAACTTTTATGACTGCCCCAATTGTGGATGTTGTTGTTGAATGAAGTATGCTCGAAACAGGATATGAGAATTGGGCATTTGTATTGCAGTTTTTGCAGCAGCCTTAACTACAGAGAGACTGCGTGTGTGAGAGGGAGAGGGAGTGAGAGAGAATTAAAAAGAGCTCAACTTAACTCCATAGCTATCCAAAATCTGCCCATTGGCAATTTGTTTATGTATCTGTATCTGAGCCAAAAAGAATATGGCATTTCATATGGCCTACACGACGTGTGTGACCCACGTAATCATTCACTTAGCCAGTACTTTAGACTTTTGGCTAAACCCCAACCACCACATCGCACATCTCGATGTCCCAGCAGTGAATCTCATCTGCATTTTAAGCAGCGTCTGGCTGCCTACAAGTAGACAAGTACAAGACTGTTGGCATACAAATACAGATACAAATGCAAATACAGATACAGATACAGAGATATACAAAGCATTTTCAAGTGCACAAACACTTCTTACAAAGTTAGAGAGTCTGCGTGTGGCTCGTCAATTGTAATACAGCCATCTCTACCCACACACACTCACACTCACACTCACACTCACACTCACACTCACACCCACTGAAACACATTCACACAGCCAGAGGCAGAGATATTGGCCAACTGCTCTGTGTCAGCTCCATGGCTCGATGGCATTGTCAGCAACCACTTGTTGTTGTTGCTGTTGTTGTCATTGTTGCTATTGCTATTACAGTCGCAGCTTTTGTGCTGTTATTGTTTGGCATTGGTTCGCGTTGTTATGCACATAAGCATAAAATATTAATACCCTTAACTTCAATAGCAAACAGTAAAAAAATAAAAAACAACAACAAAGAGCGCGCTCTAGTGGAGAAAGCAGATACCCATTGCTTAACATTTTCTACAGCATTGTTGTTAGGCTCCTTGACTTGAATTTTGAAGCCCAATTAGAAGCAAAGCAACTGGAATTGATGAAGCATATGTAAAAAAAAACTGAACAACACACACTTCAATTCGATCAACTTCTTTCACAATGCTTACAGGGTATATGACAGCTTAAAAAAATATATATAATGACAAAAGCCTTTGTTATAAATTTAAAAGTCTCTTGATATACAAATTACGAATATAAATCGAACTCCAGAATACAAACGATGCAAAGAAGAGAAATTATTTTGAAATTTACAATTATATTTGAGAATTACATTTAAATTGGGATCAACAACTTGATTTTTTCATTGATAAATTTTATAAGAGAAGTGGCTATTGCCCGATCTCAGTTGATTTAAAATTGATTTACCTATACCCAACTAAGATCATGCTAAGATATCGTTAAGGCATTGCTGTGAGAGAAGTGAAAAAAGTGCGAAGATGGAATGAAATGGGAAGAGCATGCATATACGCCCGTACTCCCAGCATGAACTTCCTGTGGTCGAGTAAGAACAGCGATCCATGCTGAGCTCTGATTATTCTCTATATGAGCTAAAGCAGCTTGTGGTGAGCTCCGAAGAACGAAGAAGTGATCTATTTCTCAGAGTATTTTAACATGTATGGGTCTGTACTTAGAGGGACTCGCAGAATCTGTTGGTTAAACAACAAAAACTTATGCTCAACTATTTATCTCTTGATAGAGTGAGATCTCTTATTTCGCATTTTATTATAATACAATATATGATGAAACCACAGCTATCATGGTCTTGAATTCCTCAATAGTCTCTCATGCTCAACATGTTTATGCATGTTCGTATACATCTTAACAAATTTGAATTTCATTTTGCTTTGATTATAAAATTCTCGTGCATATTTAAGCATTTCAATTGTCTGGAAGCACAACTGAACAACTATTTGCAAGCCAAGTCGAATCAAAGGCGCAAAAAACTTGAGTCAATATATATATACAATATATATATAGCTTTTGTTTTACCTTATTTTTGTTGTTTTTTTTTTTTTTTTTTTGTGTTTGCCTTTCTTTTGTCTGTGTTTTGTGCACATTTACGACTTTAATTATGTAAGTACATAATTGTGTTATTATCATAAGCGCAAGGATTTGATGCTGGTCAGGACCTGCGTGTGCTCTTTATGGTCCGGAGCCCTACGGTGTGTCTGTGACTGTGCCTGGAACCCAATGCTTAGTGTGCGTCCAGGCCTAACCTTGGCTGACCGGTCTGCTTGGCAAGCATTTTACGGTCATTAAGTCTCTGCAGCATCTTTTTCTTTTTTTTTTTTTTTTTTTTTTGGGCGTGGTTTTGGTTGCCTATGAGCGCTGTAGGGTCGTTAATGCCACGCCCACTGCCAGTGTCTCGCTGGCTGTTTTTCTAAAAAATTTGGAAAGTGCTGGTGGCCTCATCTGACATTGTAATCTGTGCTCCATCTCCTGGCATTGTTGTGCTGGCTATTATTATTTAAATTATGGAATGCGCAGTGATTTTAATTATGCATTCGAACATTTTCAGCGCTTCGCTTGTACTTTTTGGTTTTCATTAGCGAAACGAGCGAGCAAATGTTGGGTGAGGAGTGAGGGAGGAGGCAGGGAGGGGGTTGGAACCAAGGGAGGGCTAATAATTAAAAGTTAAACGTTGATTATTGCTTTTCACTGCTTCATGTTGTTATTGACAACAATTTTTTTTTTTTTACTTCTAATTAGAGCGCAAATTAATTACACATACGCATGTCTGTAATTTTCTTACTCATTATCATTATTGTCATTAATTTGCTCAACATTTATATATTATTTATTTATCTTTCTTTTTTTTACGTCTGTTTGCTGTTCCTTGTTTTCCATCAAACGACTGCTAATTATATTATGGGCTTTAAATTATTTATTATGCTTACATTACTTGGATGTTAGCTTCTTCCTGTGGCTCAATTTCATGCAGTCTTTATTCTGTCTCCCTCCCTCTCTCTCTCTCTCTCTCTCTCTCTCTCTCTCTCTCTCTCTCTCTCTCTATCTCTGTGCGTATGTGTTGGAGTGTTGTTGGCATTGACAGCCAAAGAGGATTCCCGAAATGCCTGCCTCTAATTGAAAATAGAATGTAATTTAAATGTTGTATCCCATTTCACGGCCAATCCAAGCCACAATTCCATTAGCACAATTTAGTCAAACACTTTAAGAACTATTTAAGCACAGTTTTTCTGTTTACTCGGCTGTGAGTATAAATAAAAAAAGTATTTACTCCTGGTAAGCCAATGACTATTGGCATTGAATATACATACAAATATTTCTAATAAAAACTCATGGCAAAAAGTCATTCAACTAAATATTAAAGTCTTTTCTTTTGTATACAAGCATTGCTAGTAAATATTTTTAAAAATATACAATTTCCTAATTTACAGTTAAATAAATAATCTATGAATGAAGAGAAGGTGAATTTTACTTTGAGCTGTGTTTTCATTTCAAAGAATTCAATTGGAATTCATGTTTGAAGCTGCTTTGATTGGTGATGGCGAACAAAAATTATTAATCGATTATTGAATCATATGATTAATTGAAGTGAGACGATTATTGATTTTAATTAATCGACGACAAGTAATCGATTAATCATTAATCATTATAATCAGTTGTGTAATGTATAGAAAAAAAGTAAATGGGAAAAAATATGTTAACATTTATTTATAAAGTTTGGAATTAGGGAAGATAAAACTTTTCTAAGTAAGAGTAGAACCCATTTTACAAAAGATGATTATTTTTTTGGAATCGTTTCAATTGATCGCAGCCCATTTTACGATACAATTAAATCGTAAATGGTAGCAAAATAATCGATTAATGTGTATCAAATGTTTAATCGTACCAGCACTAGCCTTGATGCGTTCTGGATTCAACAGCCCTTAGCATTTATATATGTACATAGCTACGAGTATGTGTGTATATATTTACACAATATTATCTTGCATATATATACGGTATATATATTATACAGAAATTGTATATTCAGTTTTGCAAATATGCCGTTGGGCAAAAGCATTTCAGTTTGTAGTAAATTATTATTAAGTGCCTTTCATTTTAAGTTTACAGAGCGAGAGAGAGAGAGAGAGAGAGATAGAGAGCAGACACACACACATAGCTAGCGAAACAGCCTTTAGCTTCTCAGATATTCTTGAAAGACAATTCGTCAATGTCAAAATTATGACAGTGGGCACGATTATGTGTGCGAGTACTTTTAGCGCCTACTGTTGCAATTTGTTGTTGTTTGTATGCCACACCCCGTACATTTGCCGGTTGCCACTTGCCATTTGCCACTTGCCCCCATCTTCAGGCAGTTTCCAGCCCACTTGCCTCACTTATCTACGGTCTCAAACCAATTGCTGTTGGTTGTCTGCCTCGCTGCCTGGCTGTTTTTTTCTGTTTTCTTTTTTTTTTTTGCCTTTCTGCCTTCTGTGTTGCGCCTTGCGGCGCGAATCTGCGGAATGTCGCCTACACTGTCCTTGCGCCTAGCCTCCTGTCTATTGCCTCCTGCCTTTCGCTCTCGCGCCTCATACCACTTGCTACGGCTTGTTGCTTGTTGTTGGCATGACGGAAATAAATTGTTATTAATGCGTTTGGTTCATACAGCGCCTTTGGCTTTAGTCTTTCATTCAGTTCAGTGCCACATTCAATGAATTATTTGAAACGCGCGCTAAATTCTAAATGGCTTTGTGTGTGCGCCACTCCGACTCTGAGCCCGTATAATGCGTGCAAATTTAATGTGACTGCCACTTGTTGAAGAGGACACGAAGCGTCCATAAACTGTTTACGGCTGTCGTCAAATTGATTTCTGCCAGGCAAACGAAGAAAATCAATTGCACTGCTTGAGCCAAGGTAATCATAACGCGTCTCAATTGACGAGGAAACACAAGGCTGGCCCCATCCCGTTCCCATCTCAAGCCTTAGCATCGCTTCTTTCCTGCAGTCACAATCGGCGAAGTGAAGAGCGTCACAAAGCTTAAAAGGAAATCAGCAACTGTCACAGACGCTGCACACGCTGCGAGCTTGGCTAAAGCTCAAGTAACGATAAAAATATAGGTATATAAAGAAAAAAAAAAAAGTAAATAAGGCACAGCAAAAAAATAAAACGGAATGCGCTCATAAAAGCGGCACGAACATTTCCACAGAAGAAGAAGATACGGAGGAATCAGAGCTGCGACGACAATACACTAATATAATTGCTAATAAAACAAAGTCTCATTATAATTATCATTAGTAATTATTATACTTGAATTATTTTTACTAATATACCATCTCAGCTATCATTATTATTAGAATCAGTTATAGTCATTATTGTTGTTATTAGCATTATTTTTTTCATTAGTAGTATTAATAGCATTGTTATTACTCATTATTTTACTAATAAAATACTATCTCAACTATCATTATTATTAGTATCAGTTATAGTCATTATTATTGTTATTAGCATTCTTATTTTTCATTAGTATCATTATTAGTATTGTTATTACTCATTATTGTAATTATTGTTACTTTTATTACTTCATCTTTTCCTTATTATTATTATTATTATAATTATTATTATTATTTCTAAAAAAATTAGAAAAACAAAAAATGTTCAGTAGTCTTATCACTTGTATTATTGTAATTATTATTGATATTATTTTTTATATTATCATTAGTTACTTTTTTTTTGTTATCATTATCATTATGCATCATTGCTGGCATTCTCAATTTCATTTCTCATTGTGAATTGAATAGAATTATTGTATTGCTAAGAAAACTATATTTGATTTATATTATCATAATCATTGATCTTATTATAGGTATATTTAACACATATATTACTATTAGTATTTGTTTAATTCGTTCTAATAACATTATCTTAACTACTCTTACTATCAGTATTATTTCTACTCTCTCTTAATTTTTACTCTTATTATAGTCATACAACCATGTTATTATTAAAAGTATTATCAGCAGTATTATTTTCATCATTATTAAAAATATTATTATTATTGTTATTATTATTACTATTTGCCCAAAAGTAAATTCATTTTCTGGGCAGTCAATATCCATGATATATGCAGCTTGGATATTGTTTTAGAGAGTATTGAAAAGGGAGTCGACCACAAGACTTGAGACTCGTTAAATTGTACAGGGCTTCCGTTGAATGTGCCACGCCCCTTTTCTGACATTCTGTAGGCGGCGAGGTTGGCCGCAGTCGTAATAAAATCGCAGATTGCCTCGTTTAACGCTTTGCAGTCAACCTCAGCCTGATGCTCACCCTCAAGCTGCTCAACAGCTGCCCAGAGGCTCATCATCGTCGTCATCTTTGCTATCGTTGTCGTTGACGTTGGTCCTGCTCCTGTTGTTGTTGTTGTTGTTGTCCTTTATTTGCATTTTACTGTGCGTTGGCCGAGGAATTTCAAAACAGATTTCTTGGCCAGATTGTACGGCGCTAACAGTTCATTACCCAAATGACTGTGGGCGGCACGGGAGAGGGGGGTTGGCTTCAAGCTTCGGGGTATGAGTTGGACTTGGCCAGTGTTGAAAATGTTGAAAATGTTTGTTTTTTTTTTGTCACATTTTCGGGCCCAAGTCGAAAAGTTTTGGCCATCTTTCTTATGCATATTGCTTGCATAGCTGGCGCCGCTCTGTAATTTTCTCTTTAAAACTTTGACACAACTTTTTTAGCCAGCCACGCCCACATCGCGAACTGTGCCGGATTAAGTAACATGTCACATGTAAATGTGTGTGAGTGTGTGTGTGTGTGTGTCTGTATTTATTCTAGTTTTGGGCAACCCTTGCGCAGTTGAGGGAGCTGCAAAAACTTTTTAATAGTTGCTCATACAAAATCATTTACGAGTGCCTCTGTGCGTGTGTGTGTGTGTGTGTGTGTGTGTGGCCGGTGTGTGCTTAGCATATGTAAATTATAATGTATAAAGTTGATCAAATTGTACAGCATATGTTAACAAGGCTCTGTCGAAGAGTCTTTGAAGTGTCCTTTGCTAGGACATAGCTCAGTAGCCAATTTCACTCGAAATAATTACGTCAAGCAAAAAAGCATTAAATACTCGCCCTGGCCGTTTCTCTGTTAGCTTGCACAACTTTTGATAACATTCGGGTCATCAATTCTCAGCTTAATTTATAGTTAAACTCCCACATATACATACACTTCATGCTGAGCTGCTGTTTGGGTGCTTTTGGATAATAACTTAATATCCATAAATTCATTTGGTTTTTTCTTTTTGTAATTTATTTGTGTGCTGTGGCTGCTCCTGCTGCTGCTGCTGCTCCTGCTGCCAACTGAAAATACTTGCATGTGTATGTGTAATTACAATTACGCGAAATGCCTCGACAAAGCCATCGTGGTGGCACGACCGAATGTGTGGTGGGTGTTAACAATACAATTACGAGTGGGTCGGGCCAACTGAAGCGGCAGAAGCGGGCACACGCATAGATAGCATGCCTTGGCATCTGTCATGGCCACGGGCAGGGCCACGGCTCTGAGCCTGTACCTCTGCCTGTACCTACAGACAGCTGTGCCTGTACCTGTGCCTGTGCCTGTGCCTGTGCCGGGCCATGGCCGGGGACGCAACGAATTAAACTTTCGTGTGTGCTCAACTTTAGCGGAAATTCCATTCAATTATCCATTTTTTCCGCCGTTTTGTTTTCGGCGCTGTGGGCTCACCTGCAATCGATAGCAGGTGGCTATCCAACTGAATGCATGAGTACAAACGAATTGTGTGTGTCGCTCTCCCACTCTCTCTCTCTCTCTCTCCGTCTCCCTCTCTCTCGCTCCAGTTACAAACCTAAATGTTTCACACTATTTATTCCATTGAATGAACTGTGAAGAGTGGAAACGTTTAATCTCAGGGTATCTTCAAGTTGAGCATGGTCTGGCTCTGCGCTGTCATTTGATTTTGATATTGTTTTTTTGTCAATTTCACAGAGTCGAAATGCCACAAGCTGACCTTTTAATATAATTTGTTTTTAATATTGAACGAGATGTGGAGCTGGGAATGGTGTTTTGACATTGTTGATATCCTCTGCTTGCAGGCATACATACCCCAGCTGTCGGGCATTGGACTGTGCGTGGTCAACTTGATGGACGACATGCAGGAATATACACGAGGATTGTTTCTAATTATGTATGTGCGAAGAGAACAACGACTATCGAGTGCAAATCTATTCAAGTATTCGCTTTGCAGGTACTGTGGCCCGGCCGTTCTCTTGTCCTATCTCTATATACGCACATCCCAGGAGCTGCGACCGCCGGATGGACCCTTCGCTGTCATGATGTACGAACATCGTGTCGATTTACGCATGCGACAGAGGTACATAAGTGCTTAAATGATGAAGTTTGAGTTTTCCAACACTAGACAGGCCAGTGTTGCATAGCTGTAGTAAGTAGCAGTGTTTGAGTGAGCGAGGGAGGAGAGAGTAAGTGAGCAGAGCTATATTACACAATATACTATATTCTCGTCAAGGACACGCCAGTGCCAGCGCCAGCAAAGAGCTATCAAATAACAACAGTATTAATAATAAAAAATAATCAAATAATTATTATTTGTAGCTCAGTTGATTATAATTGGATTTATTGGCATCGTATGGTATATTTAGAATGTTTATGAAATTTTCCAAGAGGGACAAATAATACCTGCGGCCTCGACCTGGGGCGTGCGCCATTAAATTGAAATATTAAGCGCCTGTTGGGCCCGACTGGAGTCCAACCAAAACAAAAAAAAAAAAAAAAGAGATAAAAAAATGTGGGTTCATTACTCATTTGGTCGTTTTGGGCTTCGATTTGGGTTACAGTTGCTAATTGCGCTGATTAATTTTTCGAACGGATTGAGATGGAACACTTCGGGTGGTCGGTGGTGTATAGCTGGACGTGGATGTGGCCTGGGGCGTGGGCGTGACCATGGTTACCATAAAAGGCCAACGGGCATCTGCGTTCACTGCGGGCTTCGCCATTGCTAATGAGCTCAATTTCAATCCAATGGCAGTTTAATGACTTCGATTTCCTCAACAATTTCGCCGTATTTCTCGTGCTTACCTATTGATTCGTCTTCTTCTTTGTCTTCTTTTACTTCTTCTTGGTGCAGGAACTCGTCCGCCTCGTCGGAGCCGCGTACGCATAGCGGCGGCGGTGTGGCTGGTCTAAGCAATGGGCACGGCACCAGCTCCCGCTCCTACGATCTCTACAGCGCCGAAATGGACGTGTGCCGTGAGAAGCGCAAGCAGCGCAACTTTGGCAGCATGGCCGCCACCCAGGTGGTCTGCCTGTGCCCCCTGATGATACTGCGATTCGCACGTCTCTCGCTCGAGGAAACCTACGAAAATCAGAAGCACTTTGACTTCACCTACTTGATGTTTGTCTGGGTCGCATTCTTGCCCACGGTCATATTTCCGTGCATTTACGCCTCCCAGATATTGCCAAGGTGAGTACGAAACTCGGCATAGTCGTGGAAGCAGTTTACTTAGCTTGCTTTATCAATATATCTGGATTTTTCCATTGAACTACTCTTCATCTTCAAATCACTTACAAGTTACACTGAGAGCATTTTCCAGTTCAACTAGTTTTCTTTCACCCAATTGACAAGTCTTGGAAGAGCAGAGAGAGATAGAGACACTCATCATTGATATTATTTCTTTTGCTCTGCTTCGACTCTCTTCTGGCAGAGATGAACAGGAGCGTCTCCGTGGCTACTTTCGTCTGTCGGCCAAGCGAGCGTCCAAGTCGCAGCGGCGCAGCAATGCAGACTTTCATGATGATTCGATTGAGAAGGACGAGCACTCGAATACAACGAGCATTGTGGTCAAGGGGCAGGGCCATGCGCCGACAGACGGTCAGAAGCATCCAGCGAAGGGGCATCCAGTGTCTGGGCGACATGAGCGTGGCCAGGCACATGGCTTGGGCTCGACGGATCGGTACAGCGGTGCGCCCTACAGACAGGGTCAGGCTGGCAGCAAGGAGCGAGATCGGGAGCGCGACAAGGAACGTGAACGTGAACGGGATAAGGAGCGGGATCGGGATCGGGATCGGGATCGGGAGCGAGATCGAGATAGAGATCGTGATCGGGAACGGGAGCGACAGCGCGGCGTATTAAGTGGTCGTGGAGCAGGAGATGCGGGCATGGTCAACAACCTGAGCAAGAATATGCGCGGCAAGAAGCATGACGTCAAAATCAACATCATCTCGGATGGGCATGCTTCCACTGGATCCACTGCGCGCAAACAGCCGCCGAGCACCAGCAGCAACAACAGCAGCCGCACCACGAAGGGCGCCTCCTCCTCCTCTGGTCCGGCACGCCAGAAGCTGGGCGTGGAGTACATGTCCGTGTCGAACAACTCGGTGTCCAATCTGACCGCCTCCACGTACTGCAATGGCAACAACAGCGCACTGATGGACGACAGCGGCACGAGCAACTACGGCGATGGCGAGGAGAGTTCCGTAGTGAGCAGCATGATGCATCCGCCGCAACGCTGGCCCAATGTCGGCGGACTGCGCAACAAGGATGTCTCGTTCAGTGAGTGCAGCAGCACTTTCTCCTCGAGCACACTGGAGCGCGACCTGGAGATAATCGATCTGCTGGAGCGAGAGCGCAGCATGGACATACAGGAAATGATGCAACGCGAGCAGCAGGATGACAAGATACGTCTGTCAATTGGCGGCGTTGGCCGCCAGCTGCCGGACATTGAGAAGTTGTATGCGCAACGCTCACCCAAGCCCAAACGTGACTCCGGCTATGGGTACGACAAGACCGGACTGGCTCTGGTGATGCCCGGCAGTGATCCGCTCAGCATGTCGCTGTCGAGCAGCAGCCAGCCCACTGAGTACAGCCTGTGCTCCGATCTGCCGGAGCAGCAGCAGCAGCTACATCAGGCTCAGCAGCGGCTGGGCCACCTACAGCAGCCACAGCAGCCGCAGCTCGATGAGGAGGAGGTGCCGCAAGACTTTTACGATAGCTATACACCCGGAGGCAATAACAATTTGCCACGCTCCGCCATTGTGCCAGCCCCACAGCCCGCTCCGCCCCCGCCCGCCTATCAGTATCAATACACGCGCCGTTTGAGCCGCAAGAGCTTGGGCGCCGGCTCCCATCATGGACCGGGTGGTGGCACCACGCGCGGCTCCAAGCGCGACAGCTTCAATTCGCTAAACGGCACGGATCTGATTGCGGGCGCTTTCTGCGAGCTGGACCCCACGCAGCCGCTAAACAAGATGACCGGACTGGAGGGACGCATGCGGCGCAGCAGCCCGAGGAACACCAGCTTCAGTTCCAGCTCGGCGCGCAGCTCAATGAAATCGCGCGACTATGGGCATGGCTCGACGCACTCAGCTCACCCGGAACTCGACTTCAGGGAAAACATTTTTGCCGAGCTGTAAGCGACCTCCAAGTAATTTTTTTTTTAGCTATATACAGATATACATCTAGTATATTTATGTATGTATATACATATATATTACGTAAGTATTTGAATCTTTGTGAACTATCAGAACTTTTCGACCCAAGCCATTTTTTTCTACTTGCTAGCTTAGGGGTTAAAGGGATGTGTGTGAGGCTTAGGTAAGGCAACAGAGGTCAGGAGCTGCTTCTCCTCGCCGAGGGCGGCTGCAGGAATCGTGGGAGCGTTTTTAAGCAGTTTTAGGGCAAATTTTTAACACGAAGGGGAAATAAAAACTTTTTATTCAACCAAAACGAAAATATTGGCGTTTTCTCAATGTACAATAACAAAACAAAGTAAAAAATAAAAAAAGAAGAATAATGAAACAAATGCTTTTATACACGTAACGCTAATCAAAAAATATAATTAATTTTGCAAGCACAAAGAGAGGACAAAAATGGAAATGAAAACAAAAAATGATAATGATAATGATGATAATGAAAAAATCATGTATTTTTTAATGATCCATGAAAAGTTGCTCAGCAAAGTTGTTAAACAGAAACGAACAAACGAAATTGCGATTGACATATTTTTAAAGAACTTATTCCAATACGAAAATATCAACAAAAACGAAAAATCGAAAAAAAAAATAATTAAATAATTAAATATATATTACAAGAAAAATATGCAAAGTTAAATAATGTATTTATATTCCTCTACAACGTGGTATTAAATAAATGAATTAAATCAAATGTTAGCTAAATTCATGTTACATACATATATGTATATTTATTAACGTTGTTATAAGCCACAAATATTTTTCAAACTCAGCTAAAAGAAAATGAAGAAGCCGACAAAATATTTAAAGCATTGTTAAAGAGCATGCGGAATGTGCCAAGTAAAAGGATTACAAATTTCCCATTGAAAAATCAGTTGGAAAACTAATACAAATATATATAAATATATATATATATATATATATATATATATATATATATATATATATTCTATTTGTGTACCTAGTCTATATAGCATATTTGTAGCATAAGTGTGTGCACATACAGCTATGAGGCAGTGTATGTATTGTTTGTTAACTTAACCAGAATTACGAACTATTTCACTTGCGTTTCAGTGTCAACAGAAACTCAAGAAAAAAAGGAGAAAAACAAACAAAACAGAAAAACAAAAGAACAAGCGAAAAGAAAAACAATGAAAATAAATAAATATACTCCATATATAAAATAAATATTTATGGTGAAATATTGTATAATTTTTTTTTTTTTTAATATCAAGAAAAACAAAATGTAAAACAGTCATAAAATAATCCGAAAAAGAAAACAGTTTACTGAATGTTATTAAATGCAGAAAAACAAGTTAAAAGCAACAGAAATGCAATATATATATATAAAAATATATATATATTGTTAAACTTGCACATATATATAACAACTAAATATATATGTATTATAATTAACAATTCCAAATTGCATTCGAACAATTTTGCAATTCTTGCGAGCCCCGAGAATTGCAATTCCTTATTTGTACTATACACGCGCTATATATATACATATAAAGGTATACTATATTAGCTCTAAACTATATCAAAGTGACTGGCGAATAATCCCTTACCAATTCAACTTGATTCACAGCTAAATTGTTATAGAAAATATAAAAATTAATAAAATGAAGAAGAAGAAATTAATAATACTTAAACTAAGCAGCAAATAATACAGGCACAAAACAACAAGAATCCAAACAAAGTCCAATAAAGCCCCATAAAACTTAAGTTCCCATTTTGAATAAGTATCTTTATGTGCTATATATATATATATGAATATCTACATATACATATATACATGTACATATATATGTGTTACATGCATACATACGTATTTTTCTGCTTATATTGAATACTGTTTTTTTTTTTTTCGTTGTTGTTGTTTGGTTTTTTGTATTGGTGTATGAAACAAAGAGAGAAACTAATAAAAAAAATTTTATGTGAGTTAAACCCACAAAAAAAAAAAAAAAACTGCTGCATTGGTGCGTTTTTATTTGTATTTGAGCTGTGCACAGTGGAACCCGATGCGTGAATATGCTAGTCACAGGAAAGAAAGGAATTTATTTCACAGTAAGAAATTTTAAATGAAATATAAGCATTTAGTTGGCATACATTAATAATGTATTATTATTTATTATATTTTTTTTTATCAAATATTTGGAATGAATTACAATACTTGGATTACATTACATTTCAATCATGCCATAAATGTATTTAAATTTATTAATTTATTAACTATTTATAAATATAAATTAATGTTTCATTGCATATTAATTATATTATATTTATATATTTTTTTAATTTTATTTATAAGATAAATATTTTAAATATTATTTAAGATATGCAACGAGTTGTAGGAATTTAGAGTTACTTTTTTTTTTTTTTTTTAATTTTAATTCAACATATTTATTTTGTAATATATACATGTAATAAAACAAAAAATTATTTAAAATTAAAAAAATAAATAAAACTAGGAGAATTAAACTCGTATGTCCAGAATTTAAAATTTTGTCAAATTGTTGAAGTGGAGGCCCGATGCCAAGTACAAAAACTTGGTTGTAATTCTTCGACTTTATTTTTGGTAAAGTCTGTGTCATTTCTTTATCGTATAATAGGTGTAGTGTTACAATACAGAATATAGAAAGAATAGCCTAATCGTCGATTGCGAACCAGTAGAAGAACTCGAGTGGCAGTTATGTTATTAACAGCGCTTACTACTGTTAAAAGCATAACATGACGATGTCAGGGAGGAGAAGGGTTTGTTAATGGAATCTGACATTAACACAAATAATAATTTAAATATTTACATATTAAAACTAAAAAAGAAAGGTCAACTTGCTTTTCCAGCACATTTTTGCCATAGTTTGCCCACTGTAGCTAGCGCGCCATAAAAAGGCTGATGTCTGCTGTTTGTCTTTCGGCACCAGCCTAGGTAAATTGCGTATAGTATGCGAATGCGGCTGCCATTGGGGCGCCAGGAGCCAGGAACTAACCAGGAGCTAGCCAGGACCAGCAGCAGCAGCAGCAGCAGCCGCAGCTGGGTGTTGAAGCTGAATCTGTATCTGGCACAGATGGCACGTGGCCTGTCGCCTCAATTTAATCTGTGCAAATGCAGAAGCAAAAAGGGGAGCCCAAAAAAATTCGTACAGTAAGGAAGCAAAAGTGCGTGTCTGTGTGTGTGTATGACTCTGTGTGTGTGTGTGTGTATGTGTGTGTGTGTGTGCATTGAGGTCAGTGTGCGAGTTCAAAAGTTCAACGTTTGGGGTTTAATAGCCCGAAATCGGATGCTGGTCGCCTGGCATACTGTTGTATGTAGTTTTTGACCACTCTCTACATATCTCACTCTCTCTCTCTCTCTATATCTCCTTCTCCCTCTCCCTCCCTCTCCCTCTCTCTCTCTCTATCCCTTTCTCTTTTGCACACATATTGTCTCGCTTCGTGCTCCAGTTACGTTAGGTCAGTTGGCAGCGTCGCTGTGGGAAGGCTCGACTTGTGCCTTTTCAATGACCCAGTAAAATGATTAAGTACCGTTATTTAGCAGCTAACGCGTTTGGGCCAAACTCATCTGCTGCTGCTTCCGGCTCAGCCGACACGTACAAGACATTGTACATTTTCTTTTTTTTTTATTATTATTATTTGTACTTTTATTTTATTTTATTATAATTACGTCCTTTTCGTCTTTCTTCGTTTTATTGTTTTAAAGTTGCATTGCTCAATCGTTAAATTGTACGCATTTTATGTGGTAAAAAAAAAAAGAAATGAACGGGAAATAAACATTAAAAAAGTTAACCTTTTTTATGTCCAAGTCAGAGTTGCCTATTTGCATTGCCTTTAACTGTTTCTGTTCTGGCCAAAGCATTCGATCATGGCCGCGACAAGTCCACTGCCATAGCTGACCAATATGCGCTGCGAGCACTCTGCCCTTATCTGGCCCTTCAGCACATAATCACAATTTGCACAGCTTTAGCCTTCAGCTGTCCACTGTGGACTGCAACAGCTAAATACTTCATATAAATATTGCAATGCATGCCATGGGCCAATATGTGGAGTGTTTACTGTTCTGGTGTCTTCATTGTCGGCTCATTGGCTTAATTGTGAGTGCGTGACATGGCTCGCTGGCGCTGGCCAATTCGCTATAAATATTTACATATGAACGGCTGACCAGAGCTGGAGCTGGGCAAATGACATACATATTTAATGAACAACTTTCAGTCATGTGAAATGCGCTTTCGATTGTGATTGCGTCTTTGCAACGCAAAGCGTAATGCGCGCGTATGTCGATCACGTATACGCCATGTGTGTCGGTGTGTCCGTGTGTGTGTGTGTGTGTGTGTGGCAGCTACAACACTTTGACCACTTGACACAGATGTGCACTCGTAATAGTTTTCTTTCATAATCGCTTTGGCCAAACACAACACAATTTGAAAAGTTGGCAGCGAGACGAGCACAACATTTGAGCCAATTGGCAATGCAATTATGGAGAGCCGCCTCGATATCTGTTTAGCCTTAACCTCGCTCTCTTATCAGACAGACACTGTCCAGCATGATGTACACTTTTATTGATATCGAAATGCCGTAATGTTAGCGACGCAGTGGCACTCACGGCTTGCGTATGCCACGCACGTTCCCATAAACAGCATTTTATGCCGGTCTTTATATTTAGTTGGCCCTGTGGCCGCATCGATGTTGCTGTTGCTGTTGCTGTTGATATTTTTCGCTCACTTTTGGCCCTCTTTTTGTTTTTTTATTTTGTTAGCGTGTGTTATGTAAGCGACACGACTATATTCAATTTGTATTGAATACCATATACACTGAGCCTATTGCCTAGCTCTTGTTGTTGCTCGTTCACATTTAAATTCAAAGCAGTGCACACCTGGCTTAAAGAAAGTGAAATATTCATACAAAATTAAATACATATTTTAATAATTAATTTTTCAATTCGAAATCACTCGAAGTTGAGTTGGGTTTGCTTTGGCCAATGTCTAAATGCCTTTTCATGGAACTCGATTTGCTGAATGCCTGAATAGATTCATTTATAAGCTGAATCTTTAATATCTCGAGAGAATCATCTTTAATTATTGCTCTTTTCAAGCATTTTCTAGATTGAAGATAGTTGAGCTACAAATTGCCACAGTTCTTCATTTTCATATTAACTTTGATTGCTAGCATATTCTAGATTCAAGATATCAGACCAATATATTGCAGAAGTTCAAACAGATTCATTACTTTTTTAACTTTAAAGCTGAATCTGAATAATAATTTTAATCAAATTTCTTTGCTCTCTGCAGTTCTGACTCTCTCTCTTTCTCTCTCTCTCTCTCTCTCTCTCTCTCTCTCCCGCACTCTCTTCAGCTGAAATATGAATTTCACTATGAGCCATAAATATATCTCACTTTTCAGCTCACAGCGCTCTCCTCTATCTCTCTTAAGGCTTATCCAAACATCGCCCAAACACAATTTTCCCCACTTATATAACTTTGCCTCGATTATGGCTGTCTGTATCCCTTCTCATTAGCCAACAAACCAAGCAACTTTCATGCAAATTAAATGGAGGGTGGGTGGTGGTAGGAGAGTGTCTCTGGCCTGGTCTGGGCAGCGTTGTCAGCTCACGCACACTGGGTCGTAATGCTGCTGAAATTGCGGCACTTGCCGCAGACAGAGCCAATAAATAAATTTTCCATTTGCCATCAGCTGTTGCCGTTGCGGGCGATGTCTTTGCTGCATGCCAAGTAAATGGCCAAAGCAGAGCAGAGCAGAGCCCAAGGCCCTGGGCCACAGTCGCAGCCAAAAGCCAAGTATAAAACGCTCGAACGGCGGACGGGTAACGCACAGTCGCATTTTGGCCAAACTGCAGCCGGTCTGTTGTTTGTTTGTTTGTTTTGTCGCCGATAACGGGATATATACATAAATATATATACTTTTTTTTTTGGTTATTGTTTTTGTTATTGTTATTAATTAAGGCAGTGCCATCAGTGCCATCAGTGCCACCCGAGTCAACAGTCATTAGCCCGCCGTCGAGCAACTGCATCACAGCGTGCAATCTGATCAATTACAATTAGCATTTGACCGCAGGCTACATTAACCAGAAAAGCGTAACATGTTCGGCTTCTGGCATCCCGTCGGCCTGCTGACCTTTGGCCTGGCCCTATTCGGCGGCCTGCAGTCTGTGTGCCATGCACAATTATCCTTTCACACCGATGCCAACACGAATTCCTTTACACTGAAGACGCCAAGTCTGCAGCAGAGCTTTACGCGCTACTACGGATCGGCCAAGCAACAGGAGCAGTCGCAAGCAGCCCAACAACAACAGCTACTGCAACAACAACAACAACAACAACAACTGGTAAGTTCTTGTCTATGCATTTATTTTAGCCTAGCTCAGGTCAGATGCAGAGTCAGCTGCGCTTGGCGGCGCCGACGACGTCCAGCTGCAGGTCGCAAGGCATCGCCAAAGCCGAATGATGTTGCCCCGCCCAACTTCTGGCCGAGCACCTCGACGCTGTGCTCGTTACGTGCCGCTGCGCCGCTCTCCACCAGCTGCTTCATCTGGGCGACGGCCAGCAGCATGCTAGTCTCCAAGTCCTTGTAACAAGAGACAAGCGCAATCAGTTTATCTGCTCAGATTGTGGGTGTATGTGTGTGTGTGTGTGGGGTTGGGTGTGGGTGTGTCGGTGTGTGTGTGTGTGTGTGAGTATATGCAACTGAGCTCACCTGCGGCCTGGCATCTGTGCAAGTGCAGGTTAGCAGCAGCAGCAGCAGCAAGGCAACAGGAGTCAAATACATTTCCATGGAAATAGCTTAGCTGTCGGTCTGGGACTGGCTGACTACGCTCTTGATGTGGCTTATTTAACAGAGGTGTCGGTTCAACCAGCCAACCAGCCAACCAGCCAACGAGCCAAGCAGCCAAGCAGCCAGCCATTTGACTAATTGGCAGCAGCCAACGCCAGCAACACAAATCTGTTATAATTACCGCCAACAGTTGCTGTCGTGCTGCACACACATCCGGCATCCTAATCTCAGGCAACATCTAGCTGTACAACATCATCTAAAAAGGGGTGTAACCGTATATATATATATGTATGTGTGTGTGTGTGGGTGTTAGCATTCACTAATTAATGGCAAATCTTGATGCTCGCCAATGTGGAGCAAGCCCGGAAGCTGTTTGTGATCAACAGAATTACAATTCACAGATTACTCGAAATTACAGTTATCCAATTCGATTTGATGTGTATTTAATGTGGCACGTCATCTATCAAGCCACTCAAATACATTTATCTTACTCAACTTACCACCTGTCAATCAGCTTGTTAAACTTTTGCATATTGACTGCAAATTATTTCTCTTAGCTATTTATACTTTTCTTGAATACATTAATGTCGCTCTTCATCAGAGATCGTATGTATATAAGCTTTGCTTTGTGGATTCAAGAGCCTCGAAAATGTTTAGATTTATCTCTTTTTATTATATATATAAATATTTGCAATTTGAAATTATTAGGAAATGAGTTTTCCACAGCTTGAATTTGAAACTGAATTCGGCCGTGACGTTTCCCAATTTTCTTTGGCTGTACTTTAGCTTCATTTATTGAAATAAATTTCCATGGAAATTTGCAATTTCTAGAGTCTGTACAAAATGGTTTTTAGAATTTATAATAAATTTTAGAATTGAAAGAATTAAATTTAGGAATACCCATAAAATATTTCCTTTAGATATTCATATTCAATGTTTACCCTCAAATTCGCTGGTAAAGAACAAATAGATAATATTACGTTAAAATCTAATTTCCTTTTGAAAATTTAATCAAATTTTTCATTTAATTTTACTTTTCAGAAAGTTTTAGAGATTGGAATTTGTGAGAACTCTTTCATAAATTGCATGGAAAATCTTAAATATCATTTGTTATTACTATTCATATAGAATTCTTCTTTAAAATGGAATTGTTAGGAATATTATAAAATAGTATTTTCTTCTATCTTGTAAATAGTATTTATTTCTCTCTCAAATAGGAATTTTTAAGGTACATTTCGAATAGAGAGTATATAATGCAATAATATAATGATAAATTTGATGTTCATCTTAAATAATATTTCTTTTTTACATAATTTTCCCTTCAATACTATCTCTCTCTCTCTTCCCACTCCAATTGAATTCCCGGCAATTAATAAAACTCACGAATTTAATCATTTGTTAAGGATTGAATTTAATATTCAAGTCTTTGAGATTCGAGATACAGAGAGAATCTGCACTCAAGTGCTCAATGGAAACTGCTCGACATTGTCGTCGACGCCATCGGCAAAGACCGTGCGCAGCTCCTCGAAATAGTTGTGAAAGGAATCGGCCATGGACTGCCAGGCATTGCGAATGCTCTCGCCAAATTCCTGTGCTGCGGCCGTCAGTCGATGGTCGAGTCGCGGCTCATCCGGATAGTCGAGCATCGGCCGCACATTGTCATACTCATCGGAGTAGTCCAGCTGCAGGTCCTTCTGCCCATGCACCAGCAGCCCAAGCGGACTAAGTGCCAAGACCAAGCCAAATGCAAAGCGCCAAGTGGAAATCATTTCGCCAACTGTCATGCGGCCAACTCCGTTTGACGGCTTTTGTTTGGACCTGGCCTAGAGCTGACATGCAAATGCCGGAAATGTTAGGCGGCTTAACAACTTGTTGTCATTGCGAGAGATATATATCTAATAGGTCATAAGCTCCATCTGTTTAGATCATGCAATGAGCTTGTTTTAGCTTGATTTATGAATTCCGCCTTTAGCTGATTTACATATATCATAAATCGGTTGACTTTATTCTGCTCTCTTTTAGTCTTTTCTCTCTTTTCTGCTTTGAGCTGATCTGCATAATAGTTAGATAATTATATATTCTATATATACATATTTATTTTTTATGCAACTTTTTCTCTTTATTAATATTTTCAACTAAAAAAAAAAAAAAAAACTCTAAATCAAAGTCAATTGAAATTTATATTGCTTGAACGCCGTTGGCTGCTTGAGCGGCAGCTCCTTTGATTCGCTGACGCATTTGCTGCACTGCATCGGCCATCTGATCCACAACTGAGAACCAAAAGTACTTGACCCGCTCACCCAGAGTGGGACCTTGCTGTGGCCCCATCTGACCCAACTCGTTCTGCTGTGGCGCCTGGCGACGTCGCCGCTCCACTGTCAGCTTCTTCTTCTTGCTGCTGGACTTGTTGATGCGCGTCCTGGAACCATTGTTGGCAGCACGTTTGAGCGCACGTCTCCTGCGCGCCTCAACATCATCGGGCGATTCCGTGCTGGCGCCCATCATCTTACAGGGCGAGCGTTTGATGCGATGCAATGCCTGATGCCGGCTGAGCGTGCTGCTAAGGTAGCTAATGCTCTTGGAGCTGCGACGACGACGGCGACGCGACTCATCCGATTCAGATGAATCGGAATCATCGCCATTGCCGCGCATCGCATCGCCATAGCCCACATCCGTCTTGGAGTGCACGGCCATGAGGCCGTTGTCAAAGTTCAGCTGCTGCGTGGCCATGGCGCCCTCCTGCAGGCTGCTCATCACCTGGCTGCCCATGCCGAGAGCGCCGACGGCTATCTTCTCGAACGGGTTCTGTGGACGGGCCCTGCACCAGCAGCCGCGAGCCAGCAGCAGCAGCAGCAGCAGCAGCAGCAGTGCAGCGGCATTAACTGCAATTTCAAAGACATTTCTCTTTCGACTGTGCGCTGCGCTCGCTGCCAACGGCCGTTATATGGCGCATCATCGGTTTGCGTGCAGCGGATCAATTAGTGGCCCTTGGCACCTTTGTTTGTTAGCCGTGTTGTTTTGCTGGCAGCAAAGCAGGCCAAGCCTAACACTTCCGGACTGTCAACGCTGAGCTGGGGAGCTCCGGCCGGGCATACAGTCAGTCTCGCTCGCTCGCTTAATCAGATTAGATTTCGAATTTCTGAATTTTTCGTCTCTTTAGAATTTCTTTATTTTTTTTGTTTTGCCTTAAAACTGCAAAATTTCCATTAGTCTTTAAATTGTGATTGTGTGCGTGGATATCGATTACGAAACAAATTGCGCAGAAAATGAGAGCCGCCAAGATTCGCCGCAATAATGCTCGACTGGTAAAAACGAAATGCCAGGCAAACAGCAAGCTACTTGTACTACTAATATAAGCTATATGCATACATATATTTGAATACATGTTTATTCTCGTTTTCGTTTGCAGCAAAATCCAACTCGATTCGCCGGATCGCCTGCGGGAGTTCAATATTCAGTTGCATATCCACAGCAGGCCGGCGGAGTTGCCAGCAAATCCAAGGCAGCCCTCAGCCAGCAGCAACAGCAGCAGCAGCAGCAGCAGCAGCAGCAACTTCAGCAAGAACAACAACAGCAACAACAACAGCAGCAATATCTTGCGCAACTGCAGCAACTGCAACAGCAGCAGCAACCACAGCAACAGACACCGGTCAGCCTTCCCAGCTATGCGGATCAGATGCAAGCCGCGTTCCTTGATTACCAGCGCCAGCGATTGGAATTTGAGCAGCAGCAGCAACAGCTGCTTCAGAAGCTCTACACATACTATCCCGATGTCTCTGGCCAGCAGCAGCACCAGCTGCAACATGAGCAGCAGCAACAGCAGCCCAGCAGCGATGCCAATAGATTCTACACACGCCAATCCTTTGGCGCCACCAATGGATTGCAGTCGCAGCAAAGCCAGTCGACACAGCTGCCACAGGTCCAGCCAACATCATCGGTCAGCGGACTGGGTAATTTCTATTCGACCCAGCAGCATATGGGATTCATGCAGCAACAGCAGCAGAACGTGCTCCGCGATCAGCAGCAGAATGTCGCTCAGCAGTTCGCCACCGGGCAACTGGCGCCCAGCACCAGCACCAACTACGGCATGGCAGTGCCCGACACCTCCGAGCTGGCTGCTGCATCGTATCAACCTGCATCGTCCGTATCCCATGTGAGATTCAGTAGCGGCAATCTCAATTATAATTTCTAATTCCGAAATTCTAATTCCGAATGCCAAACGCTGTTGCACTCACCGATTGTGGCTGAAAAAATGGATCAGAGCGCCCGCATCCCTTGATCGCCATCAAACCGCATATCTGATGAGGTTCAACCACATACTATTTTTGTCTGTCCCATGCAATTTTTTCCCATCATTAGTCCTAATTTATTATTATTATTATTATTTTTTTTTTTTTTGTAATAGTCATAAACATTTTTGTTACAATGTGAAAATTTTGCAGCAGCGCAGCTATGAGTCATAAATTGTGAATAATAAACTTTCCATAATCCTCCAAATGAATGTTGCAGTTTCACTAATCCTTGCACTAAGGGGATATTAGGCTTTTATTTAAATGAATGGCTGAGATATGGAATAGATATATGTACGAAATGAGAAATAGATGGATTTAGTTAGAGCTTGGATACGAAAAGGAGTTTCGTGAAGTTTGCAATTCCAATAAAACTACATCTATTGGGATTATATATATATTTGTCGGTTTTATTATGATTTTTTAAGCTTTTGTTAGTAGTACAAATAAACTATACAAGGTCCCACCGTACAATGTGACTGAACTGATATGGGCTGCATTTTCCATGAATATCCTAGCAGAGAAAACACTGAGAGACTTCAATGGAGTAAATGAGTAAGCTACAGAAATCTACTTATGCTTCGCTGATCTTCGCTCCCAAGATGGCGCTTTATTTACTTATTTGACCTAATAGAACACTCTTCTAATAAGTAAGTATAATACATTCATAAAATCATACTCGCTCGCTCTCGTTTTCATTCTTAGAGACTTCGTTTCTTTTCGTGTTTGTCTTCTGCTAAGCGCCTTGAGTTGAGCTGTTCGTGTGACGCTCGTTTAACGAACATCGTTTAGGCAGCGATCCAATTGGCGTTCGCAAAATGAGAGTGAGTAAGTGAGCAAATGGCTTCATCTCCTTCACACACACTCAATTAGCAAACACAGTTACTGTGTTTAGCGAACACAACTCTCGCTTATATACCAATGCATGCAAAAGACTTTTTGCTTCATTAAACTCGAGCCAAAGCTAGGCGAACAACAGGAGCGAAAGAAAATACAAAACAAACGATTGCGAGCCGATCGCAAAGTAACTCTTTCGAGATGCAATGCAATTGGCTGCGCTCAACACCTTTTTGCTAAGTGTGAGTGAGATAGACTTATTTGCAGACACAAGTGGTGATAGTCTGTGTGTATTTTAATTGTAATTGGCAGGCAAAGACTACGGGTTAAGAGTTATTTGAGAACTATGCCTATCTCAATTACATGCACACAGGCATATAAATGGAGTAAAGCGCACAAGAGCCTTCTCTTATGCCGGAGAATTATCTAAACAAAGACATCGATTGGTAATATCGATAGTTTCATGCTGTGGCTGGCAGTTAGGGATACCCTAATTGCTGAGTGTGGTCCGTGTTCGTAGTGTTGGAAAATGTGAATGAGTGACGTGGCTGGAACTAAAGAAAGGTCTAGAAACAGACAATTAGAAAAGTGGTAACGATGAACACACGTGCACGGAATGCACATAGCTCCAGCGTCATGAGAAAAAGAGCTATAAATACGGCATTTGCATCAACTCTGGTTACATCCGACGATGCAAATGGGGATAGAGATGGAGCCACGACATATACATATTTATAGTATATAATATATTAAATATTTCCTTAGTTAGAATTAATATTATATAGAATTATATTAAGTTAGCATTGTTAAGCTTAAGTTGCCAAACGGCCAGCAGTAGGCTAAGCTGTAAATAAATATTTTAATAATCATTAAAAAGAAAATATTCTTCTCTCATCTTTTCAAAATATTCCTCTTCACTGACAGAGCTGTTTATATGTCAATAATTACAAGCATTGATTTTACCTTCCGTTTCTATAATATAATTTCTATACACACAAATTGAATTTAGCCTGACCCTAAGAGTTAGGCAAACAAATTGCTGGTTCAAGTGTATTCACTCAGTTGAAAGCAACTTATTTGCCTTCAATTAGGCTGGCACACACACACACATGCAGACCTAAATTAGTTAAAGTTTGTTGTTTGTATTTTGGGGCAACCGAAATGCGATGCAAACTTGAAGCTCTGCAATGCAGCACACACAGCGCGTGTTTGCGGCGAACTGCTCATCAAAGTGTGGGCAAGTGTGAGTCAAGTTGCGGATTAGTCAAGGTGTTGACTGAACTGCGTTTTATACATATAGCCCGACATTTTGGAACACTCTGTCACTCTCTCTCTCTCTGTGTGTGAGTGTGTCTGCTGTCAGTTGGGGAAATGAACAGGAAGCGACGCACACCACATGCCCAGCCACAATGCTGTTGAGCTACATCTCTGACAGTTGCCTATGCCTACGTGTGTCCGAGTGTATCCGAGTGTGTGTGTGTGTGTGTGTTTGGTTTTACTCTGTGTTTACCATCTTTTTGTCTGCTCTGCACTGCACAGTTATATTTGCCGAACGTAGCAAATTGAAATTTTTTATTCAAATATGTTCTGCAATGGTTCAACACTGGCCAAGCCACTCCGCTAACCTCTCCCTCTGCCTGTCTCTTTGGATTCACCTACGCTTTACACGGCTTTTATTTGCTCAAACCGTGGGCGTGGCTAGCCAGCGCAATGAAATTTTGCTTTGATAGTAAAACATTTTTTCATTTATTTTGCAAACGACTCTCGCTTAATTAGTCTGCGTAATAAAATGAGGATTCTCAGCGGATGTGTCGTACAATATTTAATAGAGTCTATATATTTGTATGCGCCTATATTGAGCATTTAATGCAGTAGTGCGAATCATAAGAGACTCTCATTATTATATACTTTATTATAGCCACAATGCTATTTAATTTAATTTCATATTTATCATCGAAAATTAAGGAACGAAGCCATTGCAGCTCAGGTTAAAGCGTCTGCAGCATAAGCAAATCAACCAGGACTGCTAGGACTTCAGACCGACTCATATTACTGACTTACTTAGCTTGCTCAACGCGGGTCAGCCTGTGCCGTTTGCAGCGCTGCTTTTGGCTGCCAACTATAAAAAGAATACGCAAAACGATTTGTATTTATTTGGCACAGCATTTTCCATTGCCAACTTTGAATAGTTAAGTGACGACCTTTGTAAAAGTTGTTTGTTTTTCTTTCGCTCTCTCCCCCACTCTGTCTTCCGCTGTCTTTTCCCTGTTTGCTTTTGTGCACTGCTTTGGCATCTTTGAGAGTTAGCTTTGCTTTGCCGAGTGCCCACCAGAAGAAGCTGCCTGAGCTGGCCTTGCCTCAATGCCCTCTGCCCCCTGGCACTGCCCTCCGTCTGAGCTTCTCCCTTCATTGATATTTTGAGAAGCTGTCTCGCAGCTGCATTTGCTAATGAAATTGTTGTGTTTTGGCTTCGAGTTCTCCCCCACAGCTACCACCTAGCACCACCCCACTGGTGCTGTCTTCTGTGCCGTGGCTTCTTCAGCTGTTTGTAGTGCTATTTACATTGCGTGGCGACCTTGGGCCCAGGTGTCCCGTAATTCCAGCGAACACAGGACTCGCTCGGTATTTGTTTGCATTTGCATTGTGTTCGCTCGCTAAATGAAAATGCCAACAGTATTTGGCGGACAACTGTTGCTGGGATGCCAGCTGAATTTAACATGCTGGCTCAAATCAAATCAAATAAGCCACAAGTCATCCCACATACCGGCGCAGGGGGCGTGCTCGTAACATTGTTATGCCAGAGTCTGGCATAACTTTGCATCTTAATTGATATCCAGCTGTTTGTCAGCAATGCTTGCTGTGCTTTCCTCTGGGGTCTACAAAGTCTTGAATCAATATTTGAATGCCATACGCAGCTATGTACGTGTATTTGTGTGTGTGTGTGTGAGTGTGTTTCTCTGCAGTTTGCTGCGACTTTAACAAGTAAACAATATATTGAAGCTGCTTTGCCTTCGCATTGACAGCTCAAGTAATTTGTTTTTTTTTTTTTTTAGACAATTACTATTATTACAAGAGAAATTTGTATGCGTATTCGAATTGCAGACCCGTCATCAGCCAGAGCATCTAATTTTAATTAATATGAATTTCATTTCCATTTGCAAAATATGTATATTATTTTGAAAGCATTTCGATGGCTTGAAGTAAGTGTCGCTGCTAGCCTTTAAAGGCATTGCAGTCGGGTGCTACCGACTGCATAACACTCATTAACGTTCCGAAAGCAATTGCAATTGCATCTGTTACGGTAAAAGAGTCTGAATGGAGTCTGTAGCAACTTCACTGTTCCATTTCTGAGCTTATCCCATAGTAAATAATCATAGCCACAACTATAAGCAATTTACTTAATTTGAATGCGCATTCAAAATATTTTTATATTTTCATATAGATTTTTTTTTAGAATCACCTTTATTCACGTTTATGCATGTCATCTTTTTTTGGCGCATGCCTTGACACGTTGTCATGGCTCTACACTCATTTCTTTTTTTAGCATTTATCTAAAAATATGCTTTATTGTGCTAAATCTGGCTGAGCGAGGCGCACACGGCGTATGCGTAATAGACAAAAAAAAAAGAAAGGACTTTGGTCATTTGAACTTTAATACTTTCGCACATGGATGAGCTAGATGTGGGGCTAAGCTCGTGGCCTGGGCAGAGCTAGCCGTATTCATATATGTTGCGACTATGATAAATTCCACGCACTGCGCCATAAACTATGCAGTACGTATGGCAAGTGCTCAACTGGAGCGTGGCAAATAAATCGTGGCATAGTTTTTGGCGGCCATATATCATCTTGTAACTGCAGTATTGGGACTGCGCCCCAACAGCGGCCAGTTTATGGCAATGATAGCCAGAGACAGCAAGAAAAAAAAACACCACACTGAACTAACAGCCTCTGCATAGAGGGTACATCAAATTGAAGTATGTATGAATATGTATGTTATGTATAAAATGATTTTTATTTTTTTTTTTTCCAACATTTCACATGCATTTTCTGTACAAAATAACTTTTAAATAAAACGTAAATTCAACCGCGATAAAAAAAAAATATATATATATATAGAGAAAATGACAAAAATTAATATTCATGCAATAAAGAGACTTTTCGTTGGTGGTCATGGAGCCTGGCCAATGCTTATCAAATAATAACAAAAATATACGAAATTGAGAGAGAGATAAAAAAAAAGAATAATAATAATAGTAATACGGAACGCAATGGTGCACTGAAATGTGGCAACGTTGCCACCTGGTGCACCACCTGGTGAGAATTTCAGTTGCATTATAAGCATTTCAGCTCGACACGAATATTATTTTTAGCCGTTTACTCCATGCTGTGGGTGGTGGTTGGTTGGTTGGTCGGTTGGATACGTTGGCTCATCCCGTTCCTCTAGTAGCCATACTGAATGCCATGGCCAGAGACGGAGGTATGCACCAGAGCAGGTGCGACGGCGGCCCTGTATGAATAGATGTTAGAATAGTGGCAAGAACATGATGCACAGCAACCAGCACACAGCATGCAGCATGCAGCATGCAGCACGCTGGGATCCATCTCTATTTATAAAGCTGGCAGGCATTACTCACTTGAGCACTGGGGCGGCGGCCAGATGCGTGGTATAGGCGGGTGCTGCGTAGGCGGGTGATGCGTAGGCGGGAGCGGCAGCCAGTCCAATGCCATGTCCAATGATGCCAGGTGCTGTGGAACATAAGCACACACACACAGAGAGAGAGAGAGAGAATTAATAGCCGTCGTTGTAATGAGAATGGTAATAGTAATAGTAATGATAATCAGAGTCAGAGTCAGAGTCAGAGTCAGAATTTAGAGTCTGAGTCAGAGTCAGAGTCAGAGTCAGAGTCAGAGTCAGAATCAGAGTCAGAGTCAGAATCAGAGTTAGAGTCAGAGTCAGAGTCAGAGTCAGAGTCAGAGTCAGAGTCAGAGTCAGAGTCAGAGTCAGAGTCAGAGTCAGAGTCAGAGTCAGAGTCAGAGTCAGAGTCAGAATCAGAATCAGAATCAGAATCAGAGTCAGAGTCAGAGTCAGAATCAGAATCAGAATCAGAATCAGAGTCAAAATCAGAATCAGAATCAGAGTCAGAGTCAGAGTCAGAGTCAGAGTCAGAGTCAGAGTCAGAGTCAGAGTCAGAGTCAGAGTCAGAGTCAGAGTCAGAATCAGAATCAGAGTCAGAGTCAGAGTCAAGGTCAGAGTCAGAATCAGAATCAGAGTCAGAGTCAGAGAGTTAGCAGCATGCTGGCTAGGTACGGCATATACACATTCAGATAGATAGGTATGGGGCTGCGATCAATAACTGGGCCGCTACTGATTGTCAGCCATAACAATGGGAATGACCACGTGCCCGCAAATGTTGCAAATTGGGCCATTGTTACAGGAGAGCAAACAGTTGGGGGCGAACACCTCGGGATCTCGGCAGGTTGGTCTCCATTCAAGCACATGGCAACTGACAAGTCAACTGACATCAATCAACTGGCAACTGGCAACTGGCAACTGGCAAGGTCTGCAATTTTGTATTGTCAAGCCAACATGGAATGAGATGCTGGACCCTGTGCCACACTGTGCCAAGACGTTGGCGTAAGAGCACGAAACACTGGGTCCATAGCGAAGGGAGATATTGATGCAGGAGCTGGCATGAAATGTGGAAGCTGAAGTGAGACAACGTTGCAAGTACTTTAATAGCACTAAGTATACGAGAGCTGAATTGAGACATTGGTGTGAGCGTTTTAATGAAATGTGGCAACATCGCTAAGCAGGAGTACAACGATGCAAGCACTTTCACAGTCCAAGGAGAGGGAAGTGAGGTAATGCTGCAAGCACTTTAATGAAGTCGCTAAGTGAACGGAAAGTGGAACTCGGAGTAAGGCAAGTACTTTAATTAAATATGGCAACATCACCAAGGTAAATGGAATGGGAAATGTGTTAATGTTGCATTTTAATCAACTGTTGCTAAGGAGTCGATAAACAATTATGATGTGATGCAGTTTGACAGCAATGTTTGGTAATGGCGTCTGTAAATATATGTAAATTGCTCAATGCAGTTCACATTGCTGAAGTGCGGCAACCATGCTAAAAATGAAATGCGACAACAGCGCTTGAAAATGTAAATTAACTATTTGCAGAAAGCCATATGTACGAGGACTTTCGACTTTGGCAACAGCAAAACAATGAAATTGAAGTATTTAAGATGGTATTCTGAAGTATGGCAACGCTGCATTTGGTTTAACGTGGTCAGCAGGTCGTAGACGGCTGTCTTGTTGATTTGTCTGAGGCGTGGCACATGCACCCCACCACCGGCAATACCAAATGCCACTTGCTCACATGGCTGATTTACTGCCCTCACTTGGAAAGCGATACGCACACATCATCATCATCATTATTATCCCCGTCATTATCATTACTATGATTATCAGCGTGTGCGAGAAGGGGGCCCGCGTGTCAATGGCTTAAAGTGCTTGGCAACAATATATGAATGATTGATTATATGACTTGCGTTGACCGACATGGTTGTCCCAGCGAACTACTCATACGAATGTCTTCAAATGCTACGCTTGACTGTCACTCTCTCTCTTTCTCTCTCTCTCTCTCTCTCTCTCTCTCTCTCTTTTGAGAGTAACAGTGGCCAAATGTTTCGTTAGTTGGCCACAACCACGCCCATTTTATATTGATAATGCATGGGGAACATTTCAACTAGCGCAGCTACTCCTTAAATATTTATGAAATAATTGCATAATTGCATATCGATTGTGCATTTGTCAATAAGTTCAGCTAGCATAACTTAAAGCGTTTTATTTGACTTCAAATAAAGTAATAAAAATTATAGAGAGAATATATTTGATTACAATTACTACAGAACATGATAAGTTTATTTAAATTTCTTATTTTTTTTTTCATTTATCTCTCGTTAATCAATAGATTATAAATGAAAAAAAAAAATAAAAATGAATAAACATTTATCTTGTTCTCTAATAATAATAATTGTAATAAAATATACTCTCTGCTGCTTAAGCTGCTTGCTCTATGAGCCCAGCTCCCCATTCTGTCTAATGTTTAAAGTTGTCTTGAAATTCAACGAATTTATCTCACTTCTGCACTGACCTCCAGTTTGGCTGGCAGAGGAGTTAATGTTTGTGTTTTGCTCAGATTCACACTGCTTTAAGCACACAGACCCCAACCACCCACCGCCCAGCCCAACCCAGTCCAGTCCAGGCCGAATCCACTGCAGCTGTCTGCAGCGCAGCGTGGCCCGATTCGACGAAAAGTTGTGCTTTGTATTTGCCGAGCATTGAGTTTGCTTTTGGCCATGTAAACTTGGCTGGCCAAAGCGAAAATACAATAATAAACTGCAGCTAAAGCAAAGCCAAAAAGGAGAACCAACACACAAAGGCAACGCGAAAGGCAAAGGCAAAGGCAAAGACAGCGCCGAGATAAAGCCGAGGCATCAAAAGGCAACAACTGAGGCGTGAGCTGAAAGAAAAATGTTGAGTATGCGTGGCTGGAAAGTTAGTAAAAGCAAAATGGCTACGACACTACGACTACATAAGCGCATAGAGGTGCAGAGATTAGCAGCTGCTTAACGAGTCTACGGAATGGATCCGGCGTGCACCTACCATAGGCTGGAGCAGCGGCGTACTTCACAATCGGAGCAGCTGCTGGGGCGGCCAGCTGATAGCCGTGGGTGAGAGCTGGTGCGGCAGCTGCGGCGCTATATCCATAGCCATAGCCCAGGCTGCCCAGGCTCAGGTGTGAGCCGCCCGAGAGCTGGAGAGCGGTGCCGTGGCTGCATAGTGACCGCCATAGGACAGAGCGGGCGCAGCTGAGGCATAGTGGCCGCCATAGGCGATGGCGGGTGCTGCGGCGGCTGCATAGTGTCCGCCATAGGCCAGGCCCTGGCTCAGGCCTCCATGGCCGCTGGTTACCTGAATCTGAGCGGGTGCAGTGTGTCCGACGGCGTAGGTGGCAACTTGTGGTGCAGCTATAGATTTTGCCAATATTGTTTTTGTTGTTTTTTTTTTTCTTGTTAGCATTTCAACTACGTGCATATTCAATGAATAGTGGGTGCTTTGTGCGTATTGTGAATATCAAAGTGAGTGAGTATACGTGTGAGTGTGCATGTGTGAGTATACGTGTGAGTGTGCGTGCGACTTACCAGCATAATGAGCGGGCGCCAAACCGCCATCGTTGCTGATGCTGGAGCGCTGCACATGCGACTGCGAGTGGGCGGTCTGCACCTGGCTGGCATAGTCCGACTGCGACGACTGGCCGTAGTGGCCCTTCACCGTATGCTCCTGTGTATTGCCAACGGAGGCGTGGTCCACGCTGGGCGCACTAATCGAATAGGCAGCCGGGCCGCCGGGCTTGGCCTGGGCGCAGGCAATCGCCATGGCGGCAATGCAGAAGATGACCTGCAATAGATAAATAGTAAACAACTTTAAGTACGACACGCATACCAATACACACACACACACACGCACACATGCATAATTTAGTGAGCGCAGCAGCCAGCTGACAACTCATTTGTATTTGGCTTGCATATCGACTGAGAACACACGATGCACTAGGAAATTGCAGGCCCATAAACTTTTAATTAAGTTGGCAAAGTAGTTGGAAATTCAAATTTTTCACTACCCCACCACTCTCTCTCCCAATCTTTCCCACTTACCCACTCTCCCATTTTCTCTCTCTCTCTCTTTCTTTATAAGCGTTAACCTTGCCTGTGCATGATATTTTGTTAAAATATTTAACAGCACTTTGTCATGGAAACTCACTGTGTTTGGCTTACTGCTTTATATTGTATTAACATATGGCAGTACTTAATATCATATCAATTACGTCGTCAGCATTGAACTCTACAATGTTTAACCTGTAGCCAATGGCCCCAGGGTCGGTTACTCAGCTTGCAATTTAAATATTTGCTCACAATTAGCTCATTCATCAATGTTCTTTTGCCTTTGATGGCATTGATAGTTACTCGTCATTAGCTAGTATTTGTTGCTAGCTTCTCTTTGATATAGTTATTCGTTACATTTAAATCATAGCTTGTCACTCGTCACTTATTACTCGTCACTTATTACTCGTCACTTATTACTCGTCACTTATTATTCATTGCCATAAAGTTTATTCCACAATTTCGTGTTTTTTTCCCATATGATCATAAAGTAATTGTTGTTTGCCACTCGTTACTATTTGCTTGTCATTAAATACTCGTTGTTTTTATCTCGTTGTGGGTTACTCTTCACACGTTACTAGCAACTAGCCACATAATACTCTTGATATTATGCTCCTTAATAGGTAATCGTGATTGAGTACTCGTTCCTCTCTTTAATAGTTACGAGTGCTCTTTGCTGCTCGCGGCTTGCTAATTAATTGAAGTGCTCGATGCAATTGCTCTCTACTGCATTGAACTACTCATAGCTTACGCATTGCATGCTACTCTTCTTTATTTTATACTCTTTAGAGAGCAACTCGTCCCATGCCAGACGCTGCTCTGTTATGCAATCGCTTTAGCATTCCGGCGGACTTTGCATTTGCTGCCGGAAACTCGTTACACGCAACTCGCTCTTTGTTATAAAGCATTGGGTGATTCGTTTGTTTTTTTTTCTGGTCGAGTTCTGTGCGGAATTTAAATTGTCCTATCGTACTAGCTTCCTTGAAAACTAATCTAGCTCTGGTCTGACATGTTGGCTTGCTTGCTTTTTGTCTTTTTGCGTACTTTGGGTTTGTGATTCTTTCTTTCTTTCTTTTTTTTTTTTTTTGCTGTCCTTTGTGACCTTACTTTTACATTTTTGTAAACAATTCCATTGAATTTCAATTTACGCGTAAAAATGCAAAAAAAAAAAAAAAAAAAAAAAAGAAGAAAAACATTGGGAAAGTCGGCGGGCCCACCAGGGAGTTCTGTTGGTCTCTTTGTATATCGTATATATGTATATATTTTATTTAAACTTTATATCATTTCCGTTGCTTTCCCGTTGTGCTTTGTTGTTCTTCGCTGCCAGCCTGACGTGCCCGACTTGCACTTGACTTAGGCGCGGGTTTTATTTGTCTTTTGGTATTTATCTGATTTTAATTAAGCGTAACTCACTGCCGGACAGGAATGGGTCGGCACCGTGGCCAAGGCCGTGCGAGCGGCCGGCCCCTCCGAAAAGAACATTTAAACTGAAATGAGGAGAGCCCAGGAAAAGTCGACAGCATTTGCTTTAAGTGGACAATTGAAGCTGGACGAAGCTTGGTCAGCTGATGCCAGAACGTGTAGCTCTTGGCACGTGAACAGCATTCGAGGATAGCCCGAGGATACTCTGTGATTTGCCCACTTGACCCACTTCTGATTGCCGTTACACGTTACACGGCTATGTATTTAGCCTTTGCATATTTATAATATTGATTGGGTTCTCCTTTCGCATTCAGCTGCTTATTAATTGCGTTTCTTGAGCCAGCTAATTAGCATTAAGACGCTCGATTACCTTCAACGTTCTGATTGCGCTTCACATCTATCAGCTAATGCTTTGACTTTCGAAATGAGCCAAAGCATAACGGAGGTCAATCTGATTCGGCCCAAGTTGCACGCAGCTTCGGGAAATTACAAAGTTTGCGATTTGCGTAGCTTAATCAATTTTTCTTCTTTTTTTTTTAACTTTAATTCGATGCCTGACACTGACAGCTGAAATTATTACACGGGCTACGCAAAAGGAAAAAGGTGCTTTTTTTTCTCTATTCTCAATTCGGCTAGCTTTTAATTGAAAATCTTAAGTAAACTTTGAAACTGCAACTAGTTGAACTAAGCTACATGAATTGGAGTATAAATTGTATGTGAAGTGAAGAAGCTTATAAAAGTTTTGCACATTGTTGCATCATTAGCTTTGCGCTTCTTAACTAAACTTCTACTTGGAAGCTTAGCATTGAATAGAAAGATTATTGTTGAAGAGCTAAAAATAGCTTGGATATATAAATACCTGAATGATAAGAGCCAAAGCCATGTCAGCTACTTGGAGCTTAATAATAAACAAGTAAGAACGTTGCAGTTTGGCGCAACTAGCTGCGAGAGACAATCGACAATCAGATGCAAGCAACAATCAATGGCAATCAACAATCGATTTTCTATGCTTACTTACAAGTGCTGCTTGCTATAGATTTCTAGGAATTGCGATTGAATTGTGAGTTTTGTAGCAGTGAACTTATTTAGGTTTAGCTAACGATTACATGTCAAATCCCGCTGGAAACTTTTTGTCTATCAATCGAAAACTTATAAATTTAATTTTTAGATTCATTCATATTTTTATATTTATGTTAAAATGCCTTCTGCCATCTTAGCAATTACTACTAAGCTATTATAAGCATGAATTATGCAGTTGGCCAAAACAAATTTCTTTGCCGATTTGCCACGCCCCCAGTGAGCGTAGACATATAGCTTTTGATCGATCTTCATAGAATCATAACATTAACTCACATGCCAAATTTCAGCGTTCTAGCTTTAACGGTGTAGAAGATACGTTTTCCCGATTTGCCACGCCCCCAATGGGCGTAGATATATCCGCCATAGCTTTTTGAGCTTGCGTTGTCACCGCGAGTATACATTCCAAATTGCAACTCTCTAGCTATCATCTAGTATGATTACTGGCCTATAGGCGCAAGAGTTTTCCGATTTGCCACGCCCCTAGTGGGCGGATCGGGAAAACTTTTACACTTTATAATTCGAGAACATATATGAGTATATGTTCAAAATTTCAAGTCTCTAACTCTAATAGCGCCGAAAAATATTACGTTCATACGGAAAGTTGCTCCGGTGCTTCCTACTAAATAAAAAAAAAAAAAAAAAAAAAAATAATAAAATACGGACAAACGGACAGACGGACGGACAGCAAGACGGACATTGCACAAACCCAATAGACTCTTT